>JZKD02S0584816.1:60643-72909 GCA_000966675.3 Picea glauca
GAGGGTCCAGGGGACTTGTGCGCCATGACATTGAGAGGTGTCAAGCCCCGACAGGAATTAAGATTGTGGTCCTGTGAACGTTGTGGTCGTATTGACCAGGACTTAGCCTGGAAAGACAGTACGCTAGGAACACTATCGAAGATCGGTGTTTGTAGTTGTCAAGATATCGTGGGTGTCAAAACATCGATAGGAGGAACCCCGAATCCTGGTATAGAGTCAGGGATTGGTATTCTGCTAATACGGGTTGGTGGAGATTTCTCATTTGTGGGAGATTAACCCCAAAAAAATTTTAAATTACGATAGTAGATGTGTTACATTATTCCTATGTGTACGATGTATCAAGAACCTGACATAGCTATATTTTTCATCAGTGAGATTGTGAGGTTGCATGGCATGCCTGAGAGGATTATATCCAATCACAGATCGATGTTTACTGGATGATTTTGGACGAGTTTCCAAGAGGCCTTGGGAACCTAACTTAACTTCAGTACTGCGTACCACCCGAAGATTGACGGGAAGACCAAATGAATGAACCAGACCTTGGAGAACATGTTGCGCATGTATGCGATGGACCAACAAAAGAATTGGGAGGAATTCTTGCCACTGGTGGAATTCACTTATAACAACAGTTACCAAAGCACCATTAAGATGGCGCCTTTCGAGTTTCTTTACAGGTGATCATGTCAGATGCCTTTGAGTTAGGATTGGCTTGAGGATAGGGTCCTGGTGGGACCAAAATCAATCCAAGAAATGGACGAGAAAATGAAAACAATAAGATAAAGGATTAAAGAAATGCAGGATCGGCAAAAGAGTTATGTTGATGCGCACTATTTCGACCGTAGTTACGAGGTCAGCGATCAAGTCTTCTTGAGGGTTAAACCGCATAAGAGTTCAATCAATTTTGAAAAGGGACCTAAAATCTCTCCTAGGTTCATGTGACCTTTCGAGATTGTGAAGAGAAAGGAGCTTGTGGCCTATCGACTAGCCTTGCATGATTCTTTGAGGCATATGCATGACATTTTTCATGTATCTGTTATGAGACATTATATTAGAGATCCTAGACATGTTATTGACATGAGTTCTTTGCAGGTGTCAAATGAGGGGGCGCTCATGGCTGAGCCAATCCACATCCTATATCATTGCATTCGATAGCTACACCATCGAACAATAGATCAGGTCAAGGTTTACTGGGACAACTATAGTTCATACACGGTGACCTGGGAGGATGCATATGATATGTGCCAGCAATTTCCATTTTTGTTTGATAGATAGACTTATGATACTATGATACACATTATTTCAGCACTTATACTATGAAACTTCAAGATGAAGTTTAGAGCAAGAGGGGTTGTATGTAACATCCCATTCTTGTGCACTGGGAGAACATATTCTGTGAGGACACTTGCTCACAAGTGATCCAGATTATTATGTTATTAGAACAATGATTTTGATTATGAGGCGTTATGGGTCGATGACATGTTGTTTTACTACATTGACATAGACAGGTGCTATTGATTCGGTTTTACTAAGTGTGCAGGATTTTGGACCTCGATGATGCAGAGGCATTGATGGAACCCCTTGGACGCTGGATCGAGTCGGGGAGTGAACCATTAGGGTTTGGTTGTTTTAGATGTGATATTAGTGCATCTGATTAGATGATATGATTATGGATATATTGCTGACATGATTCATTGATGATGGAGGATGATGATAGCTTGTCGAGCAGACTCACATGTGGAGTAGAGGGGTCACGCATGACTATCAGAGATGTTGAGGGAGAGGTGTGGACAATAGCCCTACCACAGACTACTAGCACTCTCATCGTGGCTCGAACTGTAGGTTAACATTTACCCAGTTCGAGAGGACCCATGACGTCGTTAGGGAAGTCTGTGACAGTCGCTCACGATGATTCTAAGGGGCACGCAATAAGGCGGGGACCTTATTCCTTAGAGGCCCTTAGTCTCCCACAAGTTCACATGGCAGAGTATTGATTCCAATGGTTTTTTATGTCTACCAAGTCATTCAAGAGGTGAGTGGCACCATTGGAGCATATAGTGCATCCTAAAGGGCACGTCTCATTGTTAATGATAAATGAATGAACCTAGATGGCCTTAGGACGAGTAATGTGATAATAAATTTTTAAAACAATTTCCCTAATAAATTGTCAACCAACACAAAAATTAAAGTCCAGGTCTAAATTATACTGGTGGAATTTTTTTTCTATCATATATATATATATATATATGTATGTATGTATGTATGTATGTATGTATATAAAATAAATAATGATGATAATCTTCATTAATCTTGTAACAAGAAGGGAATAAGCAATGTAATTGATTCATAAAAATCTGTTGGGATAAAAATTTAAAAAAGGGGGGGAAATATTTTTTTTATTATATTATGATAATTTAAAATTTATTAATTAAGAAGGAAAAAGGGAAAAAAATAATTTCTACACTTGCGAAATTGAGTTCCAAAAGAAAAGGGGAAAGAGGGAAATCTAAAATAATTAGGAAACTAGGAAAAGAGGGAAACATAAAAAGAAAAGGGAAACACAAGGGAAAAAGAAAAAAGTCAAACTTACTAAGGTATCTAGCATTTAAGAATTTTCTAATTTAAACTGAACTAGCAAATTAATAATGGGGAAAATCATTAAAACCTGTAAGGGAATTTGGGGACACCTAGGAGCGATTCTAGGAGTGAATCTAGGTGGTTGAGGGGAAAAAGGGTAATTAATTAATTAAAGAAATTAGTTTTTGGAGGAATGAGGGGGATGGGTGACACATGTACAGGGAGGAATCTTTATGAATTAATTTATTAAACATTAAATAAAATGGGATTTGGGAAAGTAAGGGACTTCGAAACTCTATATAATGGACGGAGGAAAATGATGATGGAACTTCTTATGTTTTGCGTAACATTATGCTACAGAAATCTATACTTGACTGACTTAACTTGTGGGAGTTAGGATACCCAGCTCCGTGAGGAGTGGTATCTCGACATTGCGAGCTAAGTTCGGTGCTAGTTGATTCTATGGTTAGTGTGTGTGGCCCCTTTGTAGCTCGAGGGGCTAAGAAGAAAGAACAATACCCCTAGCATTGGCTGGGAGGTACCAATGAAGTATCGTCGGTCGACAAGTGGGAGTTTCACAGAGCGTGCGAGACATCAACTCAGAGCGGGCGATCAGGCAACAATACGCTTTCTTTATTTTTGTATGGTAGATTGTAGTAGGATTTATGCTTTGGATCTACATGTTTAATTGTGTAAGTAAATTGATTGTCTTAGCGTTTTAGTTGATGACTGAATTTTTTCCATAGCCTATAGCTCTATGATTGATTGAATCCCATGGCCTTCGATTCTCGGCATGTCTTGACCACTTGGTGGTGTATTGATTTGTGAATATTATGGTTGTTTTTGCCTTTCATCCCTAGCTCATCAATCCTCACATGAGCATTCAACCAGGAACCTGATCTACGATCATCGCTTCGGCATTAATAGACCTATGGATCTCAATGCCCTACTTTTTTGTGCGTGACTGATGAGAGAAGGATGTTCATGTCAACTATATACCTCCGTTATTGTCCTTGGTTGATTGTTTGACTTGTGCCATATAGAAAATACATCTGCATATGGATTATCTTGCATCCTTGTTGGTTTTTCTCTGCGCCTTGACTGATAGAATCCCTGCGATCATTTCAATGACTTTTCCCATTGGATCCTTGCGTTTCTCTTACTGTTGTTTGCATTGTATTGGTATTCTGGCAATGGAAAAATGATTTGATTTCCTGTCTTCATTTTTATTAGTAACCTGGAAATGGAAAAAAAAAATTATTTGTTATTCCTATCTGCGTTGTATTGGTATTCTGGCAATGGAAAAATGATTTGATTCCCTATCTTCATTTTAATATTTGGTATCCTGGAAATGGAAAAATGTTTTTGTGTTATTAATATCTGTGTTGTATTGGTATCTTGGACATGGAAAAACGAAATCATTTCCCTATCTACATTTTTATAATTGGTATCCTGGTAAGGGAAGGGAATTTTGGTCTTTGTTGTATGCATTTTCATTTGGCATCCGGGCAGTGAAAAAGGGAAACCATGATTTTTCCATTTAAAACATGTCTAAGATTGTCATTGAAGTGCCCACGTTTTTTCTTTTAAACATTGATAGAGATTGTTGTTGAAATGTCCACGTTTTTACTTTTAAAATGAGACTGAGATTGTTGTTTAAATGCCCACCATTGTGATTTTAAAATAAGACTAAGATTGTTGTTTAAATGACCATGATTTTTCTTTTAAAATGAGACCGAAATTGTTGTTTAAATGGCCACGCTTTTCCTATTAAATGTGACTGAGTTTGATGTAAATAACCATGAATTCCCCCCCAGATCGTTTATCCTACCTGTTCTTTTGACCAATAAACCAATGTTTTATTCCATAATTTACAGCACCTTCCCCAGTAAATTACCACGAACATACCTTATTTCAACGATTGGAGTAACTCCTAATAACTACCATAAATTTTTAACTTGTGTAACGATGTTTTCCCCCTTAATGTGTAGTGCATATGGTTGACTGTGAGTGCTATTGAAGGGACACCTTTTGCCCTCATTTGTTGATTTAGTTTTGTTGTTGATTGGACCATGAATTTTTCTTTCGATGATAGATAGTGTTTGTTGCTGGTATGACCACGCTTTGGACTGTGATTTTTCTTTTATATAAATGATAGCAAATGCAAATTCCTTATGGTATGTTTGCACAATGATTTTTCTCATGTATTGAATGACAACAATGTAACTTCCCTTCTAGCATGTTGCACAATGATTATGCTTATATATGAATGATGGCAATGTAAAATTCCCTTCTGGCATGTTGCACAATGATTATGCTTATATATGAATGATGGCAATGTAAAATTCCCTTCTGGCATGTTGCACAACGATTATTCTTATATATGAATGATGGAAATGTAAAATTTCCTTCTGTCATGTTTGCACGACGATTTTTTCTCATAGGTTAAATGATAACAATGTAGTTTTTATTCTGGTGTATTTTACCCAACGATTTTTCCTTTTAAGTCTTGACATCCATGCAAATACATTCTAGTGTGGTTGTACTGCATTTGCCTAAATTTTTATTGACAACGAGGTGATTCATTTATATCCTATCTCAACTCTGCCTATCGCATCTCTGAATGATATCAAATACTATTATTGACTTAGCGATTTTACTTTTACCTCTGATTTTTACTTTGATCTGGCAATAAATTCTCATTTAATATTTAAGGCAGTAAATCTTATTAAGTGCATTGGCAGTAAATCTCATTTAATGTTTAAGACAATAAATCTTATTAAGTGCATCTGGAAGTAAATTCTCATTTAATATTTAAGGTAGTAAATCTTATTAAGTGCATCTGGCAGTAAATTCTCATTTAATATTTAAGGCATTAAATCTTATTAAGTGCATTGGCAGTAAATCTCATTTAATATTTAAGGCAGTAAATCTTATTAAGTGCATCTCGCAGTAAATTCTCATTTAATATTGAAGGCACTAAATATTATTAAATGCATATGACAATAAATCTAATTATATGGTTATGGCATTAGTTTTTCATTGATTGAATATGGCTTTAATGGCAATGTCACTTATTAGTAGAGTCTTTTTAATTTTCATAGACAACTGTCATTGGGGGTGACTAGTATAGATAGACAACAAGATGTAAATTAAGGTGTTGATAAGCATTTCATTTTAGCATTCCGCCTTGAAATATTTAAGGTTGTCATATGATGTCTTTGCTAGTAAGTGTAAGTTAGGATTAATTTAGAATTTCCCCAAATTAATTGGAACTTAATGATTAAATGAGTTTGCTAAGTCTTAACTAAAGGTAAGTTACACTTGCTAAGTTAGAGTGCATTTAATGATAAGTTTAAATTTGTAATTATCCACATCAGACTAGATGAATGGGTTGGGTTGTTGTGTGGCCATGTAACAACTTGTGTTTTCTTGTTGACATCATCCTGCGTCTTGTCGACCCGCTGCTTGGGGTGTGTGTGTAGTTTCCTTGTCCGTTGTTTCGTCCTAGCGTGTCGGATTTATCTAGAGACCTTGGTCCAGATAAGATGTGTTTTACCAAAGCTATTGACACATTTTTCATTTGGGGATGGCATGATTCCTGATGAGGGGATCATGGCGTGCCCTATTGGGTAGCAGCGATTGAGAACTTGGTTGGAGTCTGTGCGTTCTGGGTGAGTGTTGAAGAGCGTTGTAAGTAGCTTTAGGAAAATGGTTAGAACACCTTGACGTGTTAGGTTTGTGCGCCTTGAGCTTCTAGTCTTGTCATCCTTGTTCATTGTGTCGGAAGGGGTGTGTTATCCCTTAGATTCTAGGTGTGCCTTATTGCGTCGGGCGGGTAGTCATAATTCCTTGTTGTTCTACGTATGTTTCGCCCAGTTTCCCTTGTGCCATTGCATGGTTGCATGGCTACCTTTTTCCTAGACTGCATGCTTTCATTCATCTTTAGTGGTGTGGTTAACTATTATCGTCGACGCCTTCTTTCCTAAAAACAAAAAAATAAATTGCACTTCTACTTCGCTTGTAGTTGTAATGAAGGGGTCGTTACATCAGGTGAATAAAGAAAAGGTTTAGTAGATTGTACTTCAAAGAATTGTAGTGCATGTTGAATAGGGGGAGTCCATTTAGTAGACACTACATATCAGAGAACCATATTTTGAGTAGTATGAAGTGTTTTCAAAGACAGATTCAGAGCAGTCAGATAGCATAAGTACAGAGTAACATATTGATCAATTGAGAATTTTTGTTCCCACACAAGTATCAACTGGCAGGAAGAAGTTTAGGATTATATTACAATTATGTGTTCATGCATGGATGTCTTCAGTACAATTTGTTCCACACATGAAGAGGTTTGTGAGAATATATATTATATTAGTGGACATATCTGATTATGTTTGATCAACAGGAACATGTGATGACCAGTTGTAGTATATTCAAGAGAAGTCTTCAGAATGGTATAGTGATAGATGGGTCAACATTATGGGAAGTTTAGTAGAAAAGTTATGAACAAATTGTGACATATGGAAATAGATGGATTCGTGAGATGGATTGTGACAAAAAGGCATGGCATGGAAAGGAAATCCATGTGAACGCATGAGAAATAATGGCATGGTGTTTTTTTTATGAGATGTTGATTTCTTTGGGGTTTATCCCTTGATGTGTTACCATGATGAATACTTTGTTCACCAATGCTTCTAATTTTCTTTTAGTTAACGAGATCTTGTCTCATTAGATTAAATTGCATCATTGTATTTGTGAGGAATTTCCTTTGGCCCCTTATTTTCATGTATTGAATGTATATGCTATAGGTTATTTATTAGAGGCTACCTATATTTCTAGTCAAATTCATGGTATTCTTATTCTACATGACTCCAATATGGTTAACAACCACTTTGTAGACGACTCTCTTTTCTCGTTGAGTGGATAAAAAATATATTGATTGGGCCCTCACTTTTCTAGAGACATTTTTCTTTAGCGCATACTCAATCCTTATAAAAATTTTGTTTTCTTAGCAGTTTTGGATATCGTTTCCTATTGGATTCTTAGTGCTTGGTATTATAATAGTCCTAATTCTATTGCATAATGTTTGAGGATTCCGTTTAGAGTTGGGTTGTCACTAGTTTTCATGTGTGATATTTTTTACAGAAGTTGCAAAGTAAGATTCATACAACTTTTCCCACCCCTTGATGTGATTTGTTTGTCATAGCCAAGAGTATCATACAACTTTTCTCTTTCCTTAAATACAAGTAGAAATCAAATCCATATTACGTTTTCCTAGACAAATCATCATCGATGTTAATATATTCACTTTCCAAGTTGAAATCCAACCTAACACAACATGTAGGATATGTGAGAAAGTCATGTCCAACATGATACAATTACCTCAAAAAACCTCTCAAATTGAAAAAACTCTAGATTCATTCAATTCAAAATTTAGAGGTTGAACATAGGAGAATTAGAGACTTCCTAAGAAACCAAAACCTACCTCAATAGTATAACTCAAATTGAAATAATAGAAACCTTAACCAAAACTATTGAAGACAAACTTTTTATTTGATCTTATGTACTTCAATCCTTGCATTGAATGTTTCATGGGTCTTCTTCTTCTTGCGTAACAAGTTCACAATAACATCCTTACCCTAAATAAAACAAGTGGTGTAAGTACCATAAATGAAACATTCACATAACTATCAAATGTCATTTTCTTGAAAGAAAGAAGTATAGGACTTCCCATGAGAGCATGAGACCTTCTACAACTATCCAAGTTTTTGTTTTCATTGTAACATTTATTCACCTTAATAATAAGATAACACTTTTACTCTCAACTACAAAATTGAAACCTTTCAGCTACATCCCAAAAAATAGCTTTGGGGTGATTCACCTCTTGTTTTATCCAAAAATCAAACTTTTTTGGTAGGACACATAAGCAACATACCATGCACCTTGGAATTATAAAGTGATACTTCCTCATAAAAAGTTAACTACAATGCACAATGGGATCATCCAAATTTCTAATTACGAGGTGGTATATTGAAGAATAATTTTCTAGAGGATCTCAAGTATATTGGGGCCAAGCCAACTATTATAAATTATGTGAATATATTAGCGTGTATTTCAATGGAATATGTCTTATTATTTGTTCATTTGAAAGTTCAATAACACCTTAAAAATGAAAACTCTAAATGTAACATTTTTTCCTCCTAACTTGGATAGGAATAAAATTTTAACATAGGAATACTATTAATGGTCTAAGAAGAAACTTCATTATCACTTAACACTTTGTCTCAAAATATTATCTATTAGCCTTTGATACCATCTCATCGTGCATCATAAATACCTTTCAATTTTAGAAAAGTTTACTATTGTTGATCATATTATTCAATTTTCTCATGTTTATTATGTGTCCTATTACTTTCCTAGTACGGCTCAACCTTAGTTACATGAGCATATTTTTAAATATTATCTATGGTGCAAGTATGGTGTAAATTAAATGGTTCCCTTGACACCATGGGATGTTTATACCATGCCCAAGGTCAAGGGGGTGTTGGATGATTTATTTTTCCACTTATGGGAGTATCATGTTATTCATTTTGTTGTTTTGGTGCCTTCAAATTTCATCTCATTGGCCTTCAATCGAGTAGAATCATGGCAAGGAAAGACAAGGCATAGAATGGCAAGTAAATACAATAAAAGGCATGGAAATACAAAGAAATACATGGCATGTGAAGGAAAGGCATGGAATTTCAAGGCAAGGCAGGGCATAACATGTCAAGGAAAAGCATGGAAAGGAAAGACAAGGCATGACATGTCAAGGAAAGGCATGGCATGCCAAGGCAAGGCATGACATGCCAAGGAAATGGAAGGCATGTCAAGGAAAGGAAAGGCATAGGTAGGGCATGACATGTCAAGGGAAGGCGAGGCATGACATGGCAAGGCAAGGCATGGCATGACATGGCATGGCATGGCATGGCATGACATGGCATGGCATGGCATGGCATGACATGGCATGGCAAGGAAAGACAATGCAATATAAGGGAAGGGAAGATAAGGAAAGGAATAGAATGAAAAGGAATGTCAAGGAAATGCATGTTAAGGAAAGGAAATGAAAGGCATGGCATGACATGAAAAGGCAAGGTAAGGCATGGCATGGGATGGGAAGGAAAGGAAATACAAGGCAAGGCATGACAAGGCATCTCGAGGCAAGGCATGGAAAGGAATGTCAGGGAAATCCAAGGCATGAAAAGGGAAGGAAATGCAAGGAAAGGCATGGAAAGGCATGATAACCCATGGAAAATCATGGGAAGAAAAGAAAAGGCATGTAATGGCATGGAAAAGAAAGATAAGGAATGTAAAGGAAAGGCAAGGCATTGCAAGGAAAGGCATGGAAAAGAACAAAAATGCATGATAAATCATGGAAAGGAAAGACAAGGCATGACACGTCATGGAAAGGAAAGATAAGGCATGGAAAAGCATGGCGAGGATATTTCATTAGACTTTGAGACGCTACTGACAGATAAGCCAACCAAGCTCTATTCCAAACAATTATTTGTATGAAAAATGAAATGAAAGATACACACAACTGATTCAGGAGTATTATGTGTTCCTGAGGACTTTAGGGATCAAGGATTCCCCATATCTACATATCTGAGAAATAAAAACCAAGAAAAACTCCTAAAAAAACAAAATTTGAGGGGGTGACGCTGGTTAGACACTAGCAACTAGAGCCATGATGTCCTTTTAGGCACTATAGCTAGTGCCATGCCACTTGTTGCATGAGTCTAAATAGTGGCAGTATTCAAAAGTGGCCAAAACTCATGGGAAACGTAATGGTTAGGGAATACTTCTATGTGGAATTGTTCCTAGACCTAATGAAGACCTATTCATTTCTGAAATATAAGAGAAGAAGACATATAGACTAGTTAACTCTCAAAATATATTCAAGGTAGGGATAATCATATATAGCACAAAATGGAGAGGGTTTGTACTTAATCTTATGTAATAGAAATTACAATTGATATTTAAATTGTATAACAAATTTTTTTTTATGATCTTTACCAACGTTTATTAGAATTGTTGAAATTTTTATATCATTGAGGTGACATCTTAGTTGTACATTATTTGAAATTTTATTATCGTATGTATGTGCACTTTAATATGATGTAATATGATTATCGTTTCATTTCATATGTTGTAATATTAGATATATAAAATATAAATTAATTATTGCATGAAATAAATAATAAATTTTCATTCTAAATGTTTTTTTTTACAAAACAAGGATCTTCCAGAAGATCTGGATCATCCTCATCAAATAGATTCATATGACGTTGGGTCCAATGTTGATATGGAAGATGATGTTCATGATGACATATATACATATGACAACGAGGTCGATGCCAATGCAGATGATGATGATGATCATGGTGATGATGGTGATGATGATGATGAGGCAGTTGTTGGTAGCATCTACTGACATTCATGATCATATAGACTACATCATGGATCATTTTTGATATATTATTATAATGCCTATTTTTATGGTTACTATCATATGTATCATTTTCACGGCCTATTATTGAGTTGTATCATTTTGAAATGTGTCATTCTGACTTATATTATTTGGACATAATATATCATATTGACCTATATCATTTTGTCTTACATAATTTATCATTTTTTTTTATATCATTTGTACATGATGTATAATTTTGACTTATGTTGACGGTTGGACATGTATCATTTTCACATGTTATTAATCTACTGACATATTTGACTTTCACTTGTTTTAGTTTAATATGATGATGATAAAATTGAAATAATATATTAGAAGCAAGATTCAGATGATCAGTTGGAATTTTTTTACCATGACGCAGACCCCTGGTCGCATTGAAGCGCATCATCATTGTATTCTACCCATTATTTTCTAGAGAGGCGAGATAATTCTTATAGAAAAATTAAGTTACCCCTTTAACCCTGATATTCGATCATTCATCCGACAGATAGAAGAAATATACTACATATTGAAATTACGATAGGAAATTATGGAGCCATTACTCTTTCTCTATGATAGAACTTCTAGAGCGTGCTTTTTTTAAGACTTTTATTAATAAAAAAAAAGAAATTTGCACCAAATTTTAGAAATGCATAGAAAAGAAAATATTATATAAAAGAAAATAAGAAATTGCACTCTAAAATTTATTATGCAGTGTGGAACTCCTTACCGAGAAATACTGAGTTCAAAGGACTATCTTGACATATTTTGACTCCTCCAATACAAAGTTATACTTCAAGTATGCTCTTGAGAGGTAGACTTCGCCCATAGATCAGAACCGTCACAACCATTTCTTTATTGCTCATAGTTATTACCCAAACGTTCAACCCGCAAGAGAAGGTATGGGAAAAAAGATGAGATTGTCTCATTCAATGAGTGACAAGGGCCTTGATCCCATCACTCGTACTATACATCAAACAATGTATCACTAATGAAGTCAGAAAGGTGGAGGAGAAGGATTGAATAGTGTAGATATTGAGAAAACACCTTCTACACAGAAGAGAATGATCTATTAGATCTGCTTGTTGATTACATTGAAGAGCTCCTCTATTTATAATAGGCTGAGAGGAGACATCATTGATGAAGGTAGATGAAGGTAGATGGATAACTCTCTCATGAAGTAATGAGACAAGTAGATGGA
>JZKD02S0584816.1:90477-101753 GCA_000966675.3 Picea glauca
TTGAGATATGTAGCAGGAACACTACATTTCGGCTTATGGTACACTACATCTGATTGTAATCAACTCTCTGGTTACACAGATAGTGACTTTGCAGGCAGCCTGGATGATAGGAAAATCACATTAGGATATGTTTTTCAACTGGGCACGAACCTGATTTCATGGGCATCGAAGAAGCAGCCTATTGTATCAATATCTTCTGCAGAGGCAGAGTATGTTGCAGCTACCTCAGCTTCTTGTCAAGTTGTATGGATCAGAAGATTATTGAAAGACATGTCACAAACAGAGAAGGATCCAACTCCTATCTTCTGTGACAACACATCAGCAATTGCATTATCCAAGAACCATGTGTTCCACAAGAAAAGTAAACACATTGATACTCAGTTTCATTTCATACGCGAGCTTTTCAATAATGGTGACATTGCACTACAATTTTGTGGTTCTAGAGATCATCTTGCTGATATTTTCACCAAGCCACTAGGAAAGTCAGTTTTTGACTTCCAGAGACAACACTTAGGCATAGTCAGTGCTGATGATTGTAACTGTTGAGTCTAAGAGGGAGTCTTAAATATATTGTATCCTCAACAGACTAACCGTACACTGCCAACTGTACTGGACAGTTGTACTTTCTATTTTTGTCTTGCTTGAGCATATATAAGCTCAGCTATTTCCTATTGTTAGGAATCTCTTCAGAACTCTTCTGTACTTCTTCATACATTTGAATATAATATTCTTTTCTCTCTGCATTTCTCTGTCCTTCACAATTTATCAACTCTGCAACGGCGTATGGTTGATCTCAGCTGATCCACGAACTGGCAAGAGTGTGTCCCTTAATATGATGGAGAAGATCTTCACAATACCTCCACGCTCCAACACAGATAGCTCCTCACTCCATCAACCAGTGATCACGCTCTGATACCAACTTGAAAATGGAAAGACAAATTAGAAGGAATGAAACCAGCTGCTCTCAGGTGAGGCAGCACCAAGAGGCAACCAAAGCAAAGCCATGCTCAATTCATTCAATTAATAAATGAGGAGTACATGAATATATAGGATGACATTTGGTTTAAAGAGTTGGAATAAACCTCTATAAAATAGGATCTAAATTCTAAATAAACAACAAATCAAAACCTCCTGAACTAATAGAATATCCATTATTTCTAAGTCATATTAATACCACTGCACCTATCCTATTCTAAAAATTACTCAATTATATGTATAGGCAGGAGAAAAGAGACACTACACTGTGAAGACCTAACAAGTCACAACCTATTTGACGATATGCATGTGTAGCCAATAATCCGATTAGCCCATTCTTCATGCGATTAAGGAAAGTTGACACTCGCATTAGTCTAATCTTCATATGTTGACACTCGCATTAGTCTAAGCAACATTGCTACCTGCACAAAAATAACATATTTCTTACTCGTAATCGGTGGTACGAGCCCATCTCTACTCCTGATAAAATCTCAACTTTGAGAGTGAAAACATTGGATATCCCAAAAAGTATAATCGATCATTCCAAGTCTCTAATCACTTTAAACGATCATTGCAAGTATTTTTTACAGGATGCGTTGTGTGAACTTTTGACTCCCTATGGAAATTATTGTTTGGCATACCATAGATACATAGGAATTTTAATGCACTAACATTTTTTTTTAAATTTTATCCACTTATTTAATTTATAAAATCCAAGCACAACTTAATATGCTACATCACTTGATGATCATGAGTTCAATACCAACCAAATAAATCATTTTCTCGGAGGACATTCTCATCTTGGGTGGCGTTTAAGATTAGAAGCGTAGCCCGTGCAACAATTTTGTCAACTAAATATTAAAAAAATAGCACGTACAGATCAGGAATGGGAAAATCAATGCTAAGAGGATTACTATGGGATTATATTTAAAGGTCACATGGAGTACGTTGGCTAATGCATGGTCACATGATTGAATTATATTAAACGTTGATAAAATTATAGTTAATTCTACTAGTGACATGATCACAAGTTGCAAGAGGAATTAGACGTTAAACTTGTGGCAATTGCAATTGAAATGTGTCTATAAATTTCTTAGGACATAACAAACCAACCCATCTCCATCCCCCATTCAAATAGTTGATTGACAGCATCCCTTAATCAGTTAGGATGGCCAAGTGTTGTATAACCCCCTATTTTTCTATATTATTGGTTTTGTTTATGGCATTCATGAATGAAGGCTCCATCAGTGATGGGGTTGATCCAGTCAAGGTCATATCATGTTTAAAAGACAACGGCTTAAAAAATATCACAAGCTCCTCCTCTACATAGTATGGTAATCTTCTTTATTTTTCCGTGCAGAATCTTAGATTTGTGAAGCTTGACATGGCCAAACCTAGTGTGAATCACTATATCACAAAGCAATGAGCAAGTGTGGATTGGCATGATTTTTTGTGTATAGAACGGTTGGGATATCTAAGTCCATAGCAGTGGGCACACCTACAAATGGCTCTCTAACATCTTTGATGTTCCCTTCGTTCTCATAAATCTCATGAACCTTGACAAGGTCGATGTCGACACCGATTTGAGGACAACATGGGTCGAAGGTGGCACCACATTGGGTCAATTTTATTCTCAGATAGCAGAGAAGACTGAAACCCCTGCCTTTCCTGTGGGGATTTTCCACACTGTAGGCTCTGACAATCATATCGCCAAAGGTGGGCAGGGTTTCCTGTTTAGGAAATATGGCCTCGCAGCTGATAATGTGATCGGAGCCGTGCTCGATAACGCCTACGGTAGGATTATGAACAAGCAGACAATGGGGGATGATGTGTTTTGGGCACTTAGAGGTGGTGGAGTTGGTAGCTAGGGCGTTGTAATTTCCTAGAAAATCAAACTGGTGATTGTCTCGTCCAGTCTTATGTCCTTTAATGTCACAATAACTGGGCGAGAAAGGGTGACGAAGATCATCCAACAATATAAAAATCTATCGGGCCTACCATGGACAAGTATATGTTTGTGCACACACAGTTGTTTGGAATCGATAAAGAGGGAGGAGAGAAGAAAACGGATGTGAATGCGTAGTTCCAAGGCATGTATTTGGGAGGTAAGGACCATTTCTTGTTAAAAATGAAGAAAATTTTCCTGGAGTTGGCCTTAGTGGAGGACGAGTGCCACGAAAATAACTAGAACTTCAAAGCCTTCAGGCTTCTCCACATAAATTTCTTCATCCATATAACCATTCAAGAAAGCTGATTTAACATCCATTTGAAAAATTGTCCATTTATAGTGAGCAGCTAATGCAAGAATCACATTGATTGTATCCATCTTTTCCACTGGAGAAAATGTCTCACTATAGTCAATGCCCTCTCTGTGCACAACCTTTTGCAACTAAACAACCCTTATACTTATCAATTGTTCCATCTGATTTATACTTAGTTTTATAAACCCATTTAGTACCAATAACCTCTTTACCTTTTGGTAAGTTCACCAAATCCCATGTATCATTTCTCACCAAAGATTTCAACTCTCCTTGCATATCTTCATTCCATTATTTCTTTCTTGATGCTTTTTCATAATTTTGTGGTTCGTCCATCTTCATTACTTGTGTCATAAGTGCATAATTCACAAGATTACTTTGGGATCTGGTAATCCTTCTTTCAAAATTTCTATCTATCATATTTCTTTCAGAATGACTTCTTTCAAACCAATTAGGTTTCTTCTTAACTTCATATTTCTTTACTGACTTGGAATTTGATTCACCATCAATAGTAATCGTATCTTCTTTTAATTTCAATTGTACAAGTTCTGACTGATAAATTCGCTACTCATCAAATACACCATCTCTTCTTATTATTACTTTCTTTTCTTGAGGATCAAACAACATGTAACTTCTTGTTTCAATACTGTAACCAATGAAAATACACTTCACACTTTTATCATCCAATTTGCTTCTATTTTCCTTAGGAACATGTGCATATGAAATGAAACCAAAAGATTTCATATGTGCAAAACTTGGTTTATGTCCTGACCATGCTCATTCTGAAGTCAAATTCAACAGTGCCTTTGTAGGACATCTATTAAGAATGTATATTGATGTGTGTACTTCGTTAGCACAAAACTCATTACCAAGTGACTTATCCTTTAACATTCTCCTAGCCATCTCAACTATGGTTATGTTTTTCTTTTCTTCCACTCCATTCTGTTGAGGGAGTATGAATTGGTAAATGCTCGCTTTATACCATGATTCTTGCAATAATTCAACAATTCATTTGACTTGTATTCTCCCGCATTATCTGTTCTTAGGGTAAGAATATTGAAACCACTTTCTTTTTCAACCAATGCCTTGAACTCAAGAAAATGAGAAAACACTTCAAATTTCTCTAGAAAAAAATACACCCAAGTCTTCCTTGAAAAATCATCAATGAAAATGAGAAAATAACGAGCCTTTCCAAAAGAAATTGTCTCCATTGGACCACACAAATCTGAATGTACCAACGCTAGATGTTTACTATCCTTCCAAGTTCTATTTCAGAAACTTTCCCTATGTTGTTTCCCAAAAATACATCATTCACACACATCATCATCATTCTTGATATAGGGAAGACCATTCACCATATTCCTCTTTTGAAGCAACACCAAACTCTGAAAATTCAAGTGTCCCATTCTTAAATTCCAAATCTTGTTGTTCATCTCTTATGTTGCATTCAAACTTTGTGAATTAATTGAATCAAAAGAAAGCTTGAAAATTCTATCTTCAGTCATTTCTCCTTTTTCCACAACTGCATTATGATTCAACTTATCCATGATTAAACATTCCTTATTATCAAAAAATAACTTATAGTTATGCTCGATCATCTATCCTACAGAAAGTAGGTTCTTCTTCAATGTTGGTGTCAATAATGTGTCATCAATAAACTTCTTCTTTCCATGCAATGCTAGAATTGCAACTGTGCCTTTCCCTTTAACTTCTAAAACTCTATCATCACCAAATACAACTTTACCAGAAATGTTGTCATTAATTATAGTAAACAACCCCTCTTGAGATGTCATATGAGTTGAACATCCTAAATCACTATACCATTCTTCACTTTCTTTATTATGTGCCATGAAACTTGATATGAATAACTTCTCATTTTCCGTTTCTTCTGCAACTATATTAGCACCTTTGTTTTTCATATCTCTTATTTTTGCATAACAATTTCTTTCCAGATGACCATATTTATGACAATAATGACACTATGGGCCTTTTCATTCTCGAGATACTTCTCTTCCTCTTCCTCTTCCATGAAAATTGTCTTTGCTTCGTCCTTGAAATTGACTTGAACTTCCTCTAAACTGACTTGGGATTCTTCCTCTTCCTCTAAATGCATTTCCTTGATAATTACATGTGATTGTTGTGGATTTCTATTATGAATTTGATTTTGATATTGACTTCTACCTCTTCCTCTTCCTTTATTCCTTATAGAAAAAGCATGATCCACTTCTCCAGTTGGTTGATTTTCTTCAACAGTAAAAAAAAATCCACTTAATTCATCAATCTTCATTATATTTAAATCTTTGGAAACCTTAATACTAGTGGTGACCATTTGAAACTTGGGAAAAACACTTCTTAAAATCTTTTCAATTAGTTTCCTTTCTGGAACATCTTCACCTAAGGACCCCATCTGATTAACAAGATCTTGCATCTTTGTGATGTGATCATGAATAGATTCATTACTTTGCATGTTAGCATTTTCAAAATTTCTCCTTAGTATTTACAATTTATCTACAACCACACCTTCATATGTATTCTTTAAAATATCCCAAGATTGCTTAGATGATTATACAACATTAATTCTTGTAAATATAGATTCTTCAGCTGCGCTCCCTATAAGTGAAGGTGATTCATTATCTTTCTTAATAATTTTCTTTAAATATTTCTTATCATCATTACTTAATGTTTTGAAGTGATCAACAGAAGGCATAGTATATCCATCAATTACAAGTTCCAATAAATCTTTAGTGATGAATATAGGTTGCATGTGTTTTCTCCAATAGAAATAATTTGTGCCAACAATTTTATGCAACACAATATTGCTTGTCACCATGAAGAATAAATAAGAATGAAGGAGGAAGAATACTCAAGAGAAAAATAAAGTGTCCCACTTCGCCCAGGACAAGAACCAATGTCCCAAAAAATCGGGACTCAACCACCACCAAAAAATAATTCTTTTACTAATGTTTGAATACAATGAAGAGCTAAAATCTCAATTCTTCCAAAGTATTACAATCAACACTTCTTATATCTCCCTTCACTAACAAAGATTACTGTTTGCTAGTTTATAAAAACACCCTTTACAAAACAAAATAAAAAACATTGTACCCAAAAATAATAAGAGATATAAAATAATCTCTTTTACATTTATTCTCTCATAAACATAGACCATCAATTCTCTCTCATATACAACCATCCACCTATTATCTCTTTGTTGGACACTAAATGAATAAAAAATTACAACCCTTGCCTTTTACACTTTGAATATAATAATAATCAAAGATCATGTTCTTCAAGTAATTGAATAAATGAAGGCATGTCAAAGAAATGAATGATAGACCATACAAACACAAGAGGTCATCAATTTAAAAAAAAACTTATAATTTTAGCACAGGTCAGAATCGAGTGTTGGTAAGACTTCATGCTTGATTGCTCCAGTTCTCAGGAGATCTCTCCAGATCTCTCCAGTTCACACTTCATTGTTGTAATGAACCTAATTAAATAAATGATTAAAGATTACAAAGAAAAAATTAGTTAAAGAAAATAAGTGTGATTAATTAAGTAATAATCAAACTGAAGATTTCATTTAATGAATTGTGACATAAATTTAAGAGATAAATAAAAAAATGAGATAACAGGGATTGTGTATGCTGCAAAGGGTGGCGTATGCAGGGCGGGAAGCCCAGAAATCCCGAGAGGATAAAAATTTTAATGAGGAACGAAGGACGGAGGACGGGGGTGGTTGAGGAGTGAATGCGTGAGTTGGCAGGGAGGAATAAGGGAAGGGAAGAGGGGGATGTACGCACCATTCGGCAGGAGGAGGGAATGGATGCGGGTAACTGTTGTTTTTCCATCTACAGAGAGCCGAGAGATTTACTGTGATATATGTGCTCAGAGAGAGACATGAGACTTACTAGTTATAACATATTGATCAGGGAGGCACCGAGTTGCGAGAGGTTTTGGGCACGGGGGCCAGGATATCCGTAGATATCCTGGAGCTAGGTCGATTTCCTAGTTGGCAGGGTGGACATTAGTTTTGGGCAGTTAGTTTATGTGTCTGTGGCAGGACTGGACTGTGTAGCAAGGCAGCAAGGCAGCAAGGCAGTAGGGCAATAGAAATTAGCATCAGATCCAGGTACTTTGTCAATTTATGTAATTATTTCTTTCTGCCATGAAATCAGTATTTATTGATAAATCTAAGTTACTGAGGTTTCTGTTATAAACAAAAACAATATTATGCTATGATTTTATTGTCTCAGTTAAGAAATAATCTGTTTATGAATATAAATGATGTTTAGAAATATTAGGTTGTTACATATGGTATCAAAGCGTCTTAGTTCGAAATCTGGGCCTAAGGGCCAAAACCCGGAGTGTTAACTCCAGGCATGCTTAAACTATGAATAAAACACGTTCAGTTTGATCTGATATGATTGATGCAGTAACGGAAAACACACTCAGGATAGTACCCCTACATGACCCAAGCAAATAAGCTCATATATCTCAGGCAACAACTTTAGACAATACTCATTAACTGGATCATGAATGGATAATACAGTCCTAGTTTGAATATTCAACGGAATGCCTTCTTTTAAATAGCAGTATTGAACCAGATAGATGAAGGATCACCTCCCATAAAATGGATGTTAAAACTTTTAAGAACGAAAAAGAGAAGTGATAACTTAATTTACTTGAGCATTGTGTGTCCATAAGTCTACGAGTAGTATTAACATACGAAAATCGATGAAAATATCGAGGAAAGTTGTTGTCGAAACCCTGAAGTTGGGAAAATTTAAATGACTGCACTAAATAAAATGCAATAGGACATTGCAGGACCTTGAAAAGGCCTATTTTTCCTTGAACTTACCTAAATGAGGAACTGTCGATGTGCAGCCGGATAAAGAAATGGAAATTTAGCAGAATTATATTGCGCAGGAAGTATGTAAAATATTTCCCTGTGTTAAACCCGACAAATCTTAAATAACGTAAAATTTCGAGAACAGTAGAACAATACCAATTTTAACTTGGCCAAAGAGAGTAATTTTCACACCGCGTAAAGTTTCGTACAACTGATCATCATCCCCAAAAGAGAACGGATCTGCGCCGTCGGATCTCGGATGAAATCTCGTTAACCATTAGATTTAGACAATTTGCGCGAGGTTTAAGCCCTAGCGTGCATAGGAGGGGCCATTGGGAAATCTGAGTCATCGGGGTTTTTGTGAAGTTAGAAAATCGAGACCTGGTGGTCCTCGAAATCCCGAGAACGGATGCTAGCCGTTGATTTCGGCAGGACACGTGTCAGCGTATGGGGGGCGTCGGGATTTTACCATCGGAGATTTGGGGAGTATAGAACCATTACATATTGAAATCGCGATACGTGATTTCCCGATTAGATCTGGACCGTCCATTGTGCAGGACGTGTGTCAGGAGATCCCGTAGAATCGGGGATCGGGAAATCGGGGTTTCCAGAAACAAGAGGCTCATACATATTGAAATCGCGATACGTGATTTCCCGAACGGATCTAGACCGTCCATTCTGAAGGACACATGTCAATGGATCCTGTAGAGTCGGAGATCGGCATATCGGGGTTTCCGGAGTCATAAAACTCTTACACAAAGGAATCGCGATCTGCGATTTCCCGACACGATCGGAGCCGTTCGATTTGAGGGACGCGTGTCGCAGATCTGAGAAAGTCGGGAATCGGGAATCCCGTGGGCTTAGGCACATAGGTATCAAAATCTCGAAACAACAAGAAGCAATCTGGACCTCCCATCTAGGAGGACATGTGGCGGAGATCGCGTGAGAGTCAGGATATTGATCATCGGGAAATCGGAGTTCTCAAGGTCGCGAGAACTAGGACCTCGAAGGTCCCGAAAGCCGAGAGTCAATCCGGACCATCCATCTGCGAGGACAGGTGGCAAAGGATCGGGCGCCATCGGAGTTTTTCTCATCGGAGATTCCGGAGACGTAAGACTTGTGTAGGTTGAAATCGCGATACGCAATTTCCCAATCGGATCTGGACCGTCCATTGTGCGTGACACGTGGTGGAGGATCTCGAAGAGTCGTGGATCGGGAAATCGGGGTTTTCAAGGACAAAGAGACCTCGTAGTTGGGAATCACGACCCACGATATCCCGACGATGACGTAAGTGTTATGGGACCACTAGAGTCGAAAGGATGACAGGTGTCCGTCATCCGGGAAGAGTCGGAAAATCCCGATACAATCAAAGCCGTCCATCTGTGGGATAGGTGGCAACCATCAAGAACCCATCGGAAAATCAGGAATTGACATATCGGGGATTTCGTGGACACAAAACCTTTGCATTACAAAACCGCGAAGCCCGAAACCCCGAAACAATGAGGGGCGATCAGGACCGTCCATCAACGAGGACGCGTGGTGAGAGATCCCGGATAGTTCGGAGTTCGGGATATCGGGAGTTCAGGGGTAGTGAAACACTCGCGCAACGAAATCGCGATTTGCGATTTCCCGACACCACTATAACCATTGATCCGAGGGACGCGTGTCCGAGGATCTGAAAGAGCTCGGGGTTTGGCATTTCGGGTTTCATGCATACAAAAGAATTACGACCGGAGAAGTCGCGAATTCCCAAAACGCGATGGGTCCCACAACCATAGTGTTTAAGTGAGGACAGGTGTTGGAAGGTCCAACCTTGCCGGGAGTTAACGACAAGTGGCATCGGAGATCTGGGATCGGGAAACCGAAGGGCGTGCATTTGTTGACATCGCAAACACCGAAACCCCGAATCCCGATGGGGAACCATAAGACCACGGTTACGTGGGTGCAGGGTCACATGGACCTCAGGGTGGCCGAAAGGGCTAACATGCAAGGAATAGGCGCATCGGGTATCAGGATATCGGGAATTCCGTGGACACGAAATTCATGCATTATGATATCGTGATGTCCGAAACTCCGATGAAAGGTAGGGCTAGGGTCACATGGGACGTCGGTCATATGAGATGGGTGTCTAGCCCAAAGGGCTAGCACATAAAATGTCGTATCGGGAAATTGAGGGAACATGAATTCTCGACATTGGGGAATATGAAACCCCGAAGCCCGATAACTAGAGTCCTAAAGGAAATTTGGGTGTGGTCCCAGGGGAGAAAACGCGAAGAAATGGGAAGACCTAAGGGTCGGATATTGACCGATGACACCAAGGGAAATTCGCAGAGCCGTTCGGCTCAGTTGATGAAGTTTAAAAAAATAAAATAAAATAAAATAAAAAGAATCTGGTATACACATATAACAATATATATATATACGCTTATAGCTATAAGTTTACACAGGTGAATAAATTTTGTTCGAAAGGAGAAATTACCATTCATTACCCTAGCGTTAGGAAGGTTTATGCAGAATCATGACTCAATTAGCTCAGCATTCTCCATGAAGGTACTAAAACGTGCACCATAGGCGGAATGAATCATACCTCTTACTGAAGCTGAGGACGAGCTCCGCAAAATGTACAGACAAGGGATTGGCTCCCAACAATTCAAGAGGACTGGACTCCAGGTTCTGCACCTTATCAGGGGCCATATCAGAATACTCTGTTTCTGCAAGACGAACAAGTAAAGTGCTCTGAACTATGTTGTGAAGGTGAACCATGGCGGGAGAATTCTGAAAACCTCAGAGCAGAGCAGAGGCAGAGCTGTGGTGAACAAAGACTGATGCTAGGAAAGTCCCAGCGGATGAGATAGTGGGACCGAGTAAGGACGCGTGGGAGTTCGAAGGAGCTGACAAGTATAGGATGTTGAGGTTAGATACGAAGGAACTTGAGGAAGCCAGACGAACACGTGGAACCCATGCGTGCACGAACCCATGGGAGAACGTTTAATCATTTTATAAGTATAGTTTAAGTGTTAAAATAATTATAATAAATTAAATAAATTAGTATCCAATAATTATATAGATATAAAAGACAAGATAATTTTACTTAAATTTAAGCTAAGTTAAATTAGTGTAATAATATCCTTTTAAAATTAGTTATTTAATTAAGTGTAAGGTTAGTCTACCTTAAAGCTATTTAACGATGA
>JZKD02S0584816.1:101763-117444 GCA_000966675.3 Picea glauca
GTAATAATCAAACTGAAGATTTCATTTAATGAATTGTGACATAAATTTAAGAGATAAATAAAAAAATGAGATAACAGGGATTGCGTATGCTGCAAAGGGTGGCGTATGCAGGGTGGGAAGCCCAGAAATCCCGAGAGGATAAAAATGTTAATGAGGAACGAAGGACGGAGGACGGGGGTGGTTGAGGAGTGAATGCGTGAGTTGGTAGGGAGGAATAAGGGAAGGGAAGAGGGGGATGTGCGCACCATTCGGCAGGAGAAGGGAATGGATGCGGGTAACTGTTGTTTTTCCATCTGCAGAGAGCCGAGAGCTTTACTGTGATATATGTGCTCAGAGAGAGACACGAGACTTACTGGTTATAACATATTGATCAGGGAGGCACCGAGTTGCGAGAGGTTTTGGGCACGGGGGCCAGGATATCCGTAGATATCCTGGAGCTAGGTCGATTTCCTAGTTGGCAGGGTGGACATTAGTTTTGGGCAGTTATTTTCTGTGTCTGTGGCAGGACTGGACTGTGTAGCAAGGTAGCAAGGCAGCAGGGCAACCGAAATTAGCATCAGATCGAGGTACTTTGTCAAGTTATGTAATTATTTCTTTTTTCTATGAAATCAGTATTTATTGATAAATCTAAGTTACTGAGGTTTCTGTTATAAACAAAAACAATATTATTCTATGATGTTATTGTCTCAGTTAAGAAATAATATGTTTATGAATATAAATGATGTTTAGAAATATTAGGTTGTTACAATTGCTCAACACACTAGATAACAACCAAATCGCTTAGTCCACACGATGAAGCCAATGTTCAATCTTCATATATAGCGCTTCAACAGATAAGGTTTGAAGCTACCTCTTTATATTCTAACACAAAATTTCAGTACACACCTGTATAACAATTTAAAAAAAAATCACATGTTTGTTCCAAAAACATATCACAGAACATCTGCTCTTATTCACATAGCGCAGATGACAGTCTTTCAAACAAAATGATGGTTATTCTCTTGGCAGTTTTTTTAAATAAGATCGATTCCTTTAACTACTAGGAGATGTGTCTCCCTCTGATGCAGACTCCTTCACACAGGCTTCAGTGACTCCTTGGTAGATACTTACTCAAACTCACACAACTTCCTTTCCCACATGGATTTCACTATAGTGGAGGCATCAATTCCAACATAGTAATGACAATAACTTCTCAGGAAACCCAATAGCTTCACAAATTCCTCACGCCTTCCCTTTCTCCGATACCAAATGAAGAAAATACACCAACATAATAATGGAGAAAATAATCCAATAACAATGGACACTCAACTCAAACTTTCTTATTACCAAAGCATGAATTTATACAATGAGAGAAGATGTTATGGGAAATCATTCTCTCCTACAGTCTCTCCATGAATCTCTCAAATATATTTTCTAACTTTAATTATACTTTCGAGACATAACAAATAACAATAATACTAAAAAGAATTACATCTAGAATATGATAAATGAATCATTATTCCAACACATGTCATGTGAATTGAAGCTCCATAATCCACAAACCATGCATCAACATCATCACTTTCAGCAAACAACGCATCATTAGAAACAAATAGTCTAAGATCCTTTGAATCAAAATTTGGGTTTTATTTTGCAAAGTGTTGTGAATGTTTTTTATATTTATGTCTAGCCTCATCACTTTTCTTCTTATAACATTCTCTGGAAAGATGCTCATTCCTACCACAATAGAAACACTTAGACTCATTTCTATTAGATGACATAGCTTGATTTGGCTTTGGGAATGACATACCTTGATTTGGATTTGGTGATGAATTCCTCTGAAATGAACTTCCTCCTCTCCCTCGTTCTCTTAGTTTCCCTTCTTTCTGATGTGGAGTGTGGGGTATTGTAAATTGTTGTACTATTCCATGATATTTGCAAAACTTGGTGAAGTTCCATAATATGCAATCTCCCCCTTGATTTGATTGAAGGATTTTTATGGTTTTTCTTGTTTTCTTCTCCACCATGTTTTTAAATACTCTAATGTTTCTGAATTCCTTAAAATATTCAAAAACAACATTCTTTCTTCTAAGGAAATTAACCCATGTGTATATTGTGCAATCATCAATAAATAGAAAAAAATAGTAAGCACCACCTAAACACCTTGTCTGCATTGGTCCACAAACATCAGTATGCACAAGTTCTAATACATCTTTCTTTCTCCTATCTGAACTAGAGGAGAATTCATCTATGTGCATTTTTACTAATGCACAACCTTCACATGCAACATTCTCATTCTTCAACATAGGAAGTCCTTCAACCATACTTTTTTTTTTGTAATAACAACAAATCATGATAATTAATGTGACCATATCTCTAGTGCCAAAGAGTTTCTGTAGGCATAGTTGCAAAAGTCAATGCTTGATTATTCTTGCTGGTAACTTCAAGTTTGTACAAACCTCTAGCTCTGACCCCTGTAGCAATAGTTCTATAATGATCGAGCAAGTCCTTCACTATGCAATAAGTCTTGAAGAATTCAACCTTCAAATTCTGATCTATAATTGTGGACATAGAGATTAGATTTTTCTTTATCCCTGGTACATAAACAACATTGTGAATATGTTTGAGAGTACCATTCGCCAATGTTACTATAATATCTCCATATCCCTTGATTTTATAAGAACGATCATCTTCAAGATTAATATGGGCATCATTATGTGTTTCTTTGAAATTTACATGCCACTTCTTATTACATGTCATGTGAATTGAAGCTCTAGAATCCATAAACCATGCATCAACATCATAATTTTCAGTAGACAAAGCAGCATTAGACACAAATAGTCTAAGATCCTTTGAATAAAAAATTGGGTTTTCTTCTGCAAAGTGTCGGGGATGTTTTTTATATTTATGTCTAGCCTCGTCACTTTTCTTCTTATAACATTCTTTGGCAAGATGCTCAGTCCTACCACAGTAGAAACACTTAGGAACATTTCTATTAAATGACATAGCTTGATTTGTCTTTGGGAATGACATACCTTGATTTGGATTTGGAATTGACTTCCTCTGAAATGAACTTCCTCCTCTCCCTCCTTCTCCTAGTTTCCCTTTCGGGAATCTCTTCTTTGTCCATAGTGCTAAGTTTGACTTATGAGCTTCAAATTCGTGCACCTCTCCTCTTGGAGCAATATACCTATGAGTTCCTCAGAAGTAGGAGTTTTCTCTCTCGATGTAGGGCATGCTATAAACATCTCATAGTCCTCTAGCATTCCATTTAAGGTAATTGTGACAAGGTCAGTGCTTGAGACTGTTTCTCCTATATCTCCCAATTTGTCTTTCATGTCTTTAATTCACCCAACAAAATTACTAATAGAGTCATTTACATCCATTTTAATACTTAGCAATTTACTCTTCAAGAAAAGAATACGATTTGTATTATTAGTCTCCTACAGATCTTTAAGTACTTTTCAGGTTTCTTTAGAAGTCTTAGCATCTCTAATTTGAGGAATTATATTATCTTTCGTAATAATATCTTGGCTTTGTTCTCCTGCTTATCTCAAGCTTGGATCGTTGTCGTTGTCGCCCCTGCAGCCACATTGGGTATCACTTCATCTCCTTTTCCGATCGTCCACACACTATAACCTTCCATCAAGATCTGCATCTTGAATTTCCAATTGACGAAATTTGAGCCATCCAATTTACTGACCATAAGTTTCTGCAAGTGGATTCGTCATCTCTGCAAACGCCTTCCACAAGATCAACTGTGCATCAAGTGGAACTCCAATAATCTTCATATGTTGAAGCAGCGTTGCTACCTGCACAAAAATAACATATTTCTTACCAATAATTGGTTGATACGAGCCCATCTCTACTCCTGATAAAATCTCAACTTCGAGAGTGAAAACATTGGATATCCCAAAGAGTATAATTGATCATTCCATCTCTAATCACTTTAAACGATCATTAGTATTTTTACATGATGTGGTCTATGAACTTTTGAATCTAAGGCCATTATTGTTTGATATACCATAGATACATAGGAATGTTAATGCGTTAACATTTTTATTTTTATTTTATCCACTTACTGAATTTATAAAATCCAAGAACAACTTAATACGCTACATCACGATGATCATGAGTTCAATACCAACCAACTAAATCATTTTCTCTGAGAACGTTCTCATCTTGGGTCGCCTTTAAGATTAGAAGCGTAGATGGCGCAACAATTTTGTCAACAGAATATTAAAAAAATAGCACGTACAGATCAGGCATGAGAAAATCAATGCTAAGAGGATTACTATGGGATTATATTTAAAGGTCACACGGAGCACGTTGGCTAATGCATGGTCACATAATTGAATTATATTAAACGTTAATAGAATTATAGTTAATGCTATTAGTGACATTATCGCAAGTTGCAAGAGGAATTGGACGTTCAACTTGCAATTGAAATGTGTCTATAAATTGCTCAGGAATTAACGAACCAACGTCCATCTCGCCTGAAAATACTAGATTGACTGCATCCATTAATCAGTTAGGATGACCAAGTGTTGTATAACCGCCCCCCCCCATTAATCAGTTATGTTTTGTTTATGGTATTCACGACAGTAGGCTCCGTCAGTGATGGGCCTGATCCAAATATCATGTTTAAAAGACGACGGTTTATTTTTCCGCGCAAAATCTTAGATTGGCGAAGCCTGGCATGGCCAAACCTGGCGTGGCAAAGCAGAGAGGAAGTGGTGACTGGCGTGATTTGCGTGGTTGGGAGATCCGAGTCCGTAGTGGCGGGCACAACTACGAAGGGCACGGTTGGGGGATCCAAGTCCGTAGATCCGAGTCCCGAGTCCATGACAACAGAGAAGACCGAAACCCTTGGTTTTCCTGCAGGGATTTTCCATACTGTAGTCTCCGGCGGTCATATCACCGGAGGTGGGCAAGGTTTCCTCTCTAGGAAATATGGCCTCGCAGCTGATAAGATGATTAAATGTGCCCATCTCCAATCTCCAATAGATATAAGCCTCTTGGCGTAACAAGAAGATGATGGGGGATGATGTGTTCGAGACAGTGGAGGTGGCAGCCGGGGCATTGTGATTTCCTCTTACGGCCTTTAATGTCTCAAGAACCGGGCAAAAAGGGGTGACGGAGGTGGTTCGCCGATGGCAATCTGTCGGGCGGACGAGGATATGTTCATGCGTGAGCAGTTGTTCAGCATCAATAAAGTGGAAGGAGAGAAGAAAACAGATGTGAGTACATCATTCCAAGGCATGTATTTGAGAGGTAAGGACCATCTCTTGTTAAAAATGAAGAAAATTTTCTCGGAGATGGCCTTGGTGGAGGACGAGTGCCATGAAAAGACTTGCATCGATTCTACGGCCTTCTTCAGAGAGATGCTTTCGAGCTTGCCAGAGCTGTCCGACAGATACAATTCCCAGAAGACCAGCTTCAAAATAAAATCGGATATCGCAAGAACCCCGCTCTCCACAGAAGCCCTGCATGGACTGTTTGACAGGTTGGAGAAACAACCACTAAGAGCCTATGCACTTTTCTCTCCTCTGGAAGAGAAAATAGACGATATCGATTCCTGTGCGTTTCCCTTCCCTTATAGAGCAGGAAACATCTTCGACATACAATACAACGTGTTATGGAACAACGAGGACGAAGGCCCTACATTGAGTGGATGCGAGAACTTTACTACTACATGGCTTCTTATGTTTCTTCTTTGCCCAGGGCTGCTTACGTCAATTATTTGGATCTCGATCTGGGCAGTGCAAAGAATGGAACTACCACCGTTAAAGATGCCGCCAATAAGTGGGGTAAAAAGTATTTCCTGGACAATTTCAATAGACTTGTCAAGGCCAAAACAGAGGTGGATCGCTACAACTATTTCAGAAACTCTCAGAGAATATAGTTTCGTTATATACGTCCGGGAAACTCAAATAATTAATGCTATGTTTATTTTCTTCGGTGGAAATTTTCAGAGAAGTGCATGGCCATTTTTTTTATAATATAATGAGCGCTCTCGTAAAAATCTAATACTCTCCTCTTTAGTTTTTTTTACATTTTTGTGAATGTACAAATTTTCATGGTGTGTAAACAAATTTAAAGTAATATTTTTCCCCTTTGAGAAGATATGATTATTGTGTCTTCCCCCTCACCCTCTATCCCAAACCAATGTTGTCACTTCCATCAAACCCACACACATTATGTGACATATTGTTGTGTCTTAAAACATAAAACTCATCAAAATCAAAAGCATTATATATATATATATATATATATATATATATATATATATATATATATATCAATCTAACTATGAATCTTAACATACCTTTATAGATCCTTCTCATTAATCCTATCCCACAAAACCCTCCCCTCAATCCTAACCCAAGATTTTTACCTTACCAAATTCTAGCACAACAAACCCATCTCTCCATCTCTCAACCCGGGACAACACCATTACATCTCACAACCTCTTTTCCACTCATAATTGCTAGATTAAAGACTAGCTAGTCATTGTCATACTTGTCAATGACAACTAAAAGAAGTTCATCTCCCGTGGTGGTGTCTACAAAGTAGTTCCCACAAATCCCCTCCTTCTCTGTATAATCTAGGTTGGGTATGGCAGCATGGTCCTTGTCTACTAATTAAATGGAGGCGTGACATAACATTTTAAATTGGACCCTTCAAAAACAAAATTCACTATGATGCTTCTCCAATTGATGGTCTTGATCTAGGCCTCCCATAGCAACAACAATGCATGGCTCTCCATGATTCTCACTGCAATATATATAATATCTTCAAAGATGATAACGCATATAAATCAACAATTCATACTATTCCACTTTCTCACCCTAGTTCATTTCAACAACTAATATTTTATAAAGCTCCATCTTAACATATTCTTCCTCAACCTACTATCACACCACCACATACCACACATTCCCTTTCTCTTAGTCCCTGTATACTATATCTTAAATCCATTTTCCAAGGCCTTCTCTTCAATCCATTTTATGCATCCAACCTCTTTGTTCCCTCACACTCCTACTCTCATGACCAATTCTCCAAACAATGTGCATCTTTATCGAGCACAAAGGCACACCACACAGTAGAAAAGCTCAACTATTATAGGCATAGATCATTCGCAGATCAACATGGATCCCTACCTCACAAGCTTGGGTAGTACAACCAATATAGTGCCTCTCTCTCCAACATGCACTTTGATTCTCATCCCCAAACATTGCATTCTCCATACCTCTCAACCAAGTACAATATACATATCTTAGCGATGTCCATCCTGGTTGATATATAACATCCACCACTCACACATGCATTCTCAATCTCATAATATCTACAATCCAACAACTTACTCTCGATCAAAAAACACATCCTGACATTATTTAGACATTGTTTACATCAATATTCTTATAGGACAACCTCATCTAGGGAAAACACACATCCTTGAGAACACTATATAGATAGAGCACAATCACAATCACAACCACAACATGGGACACCACATTCATCACCATGCTTACCACATTCATTCATCAACCAACACTCCATCCTTGGGAACATTATATAGAAAGATCACAATCAGAACATGGTACACTGCATTCATCCCTCTGTGTACAATGTTTATTCACCAACCAACACGCCATTGCACCATGACTCTTGTATAAGACAAATAATTGTTCGACAACAAATGTATTTCAACAGAGCATGAACACCTTCAGTAGCCACTCATATAACCATATCAAAGATCAGCACGCTAATGTTTTGATGTCATAAAACCCTTACAGGAAAACATCCACGGCCCCAACCAACACAACCACTTGGACCAGTTTATTAATGCAAAAGAAAAAGATTCCATTGAGATTTTACAAGAGAGTTTCTCACAATCGATCATTGACAAATGACCCTCCATGCTCTTTAAATAGAGATCATGGACCAATCGGGTGTTAAGCCACTGATCAATGGACGTTAAGATAGATGAGTGTATGAACCATTGAATCACTCTATGTCGGGAACACATTGTGACCATTGGATTTCCTAAATACAAATGCATACTAATGCATACTAAAGAAACACATGTTTACCCAACGACACATTAGACCAAGTAGATCTTAACTAACTCCTAAGTTTCTAAATATCCTAACATCCCCCCTTAAGAACAACTTGGGATAGGATTGAAGGCTTTACAATGGTGACACAATAGGAGAATGAATGAGACATTAGAGCCTATCCCCCCTTAATGACAACTTCTTGAACTCATAACATAGATCAAAGTTTGGCAAACTTCGCTTTTGTTAGAGACTTTGTGAAAATGTCTGGAACTTGATCTTCTGTAGGGAAAAACACCACTTCAATAGCTTGATCATGAATGATATTTCTAATGAAGTGCATGTGTATCTAGATGTGTTTTCTATGCTGATGTTGAAATGGGTCTTTGGCGAGCTTTATGTCACTATGATTGTCGCACCAAAGGCTGGTCAGATGCTACTACTGAAATCCAAACTCTAAAAGGATCTGTCGAAGCCATAAGGCTTCCTGACTTGCATGTACCACTGCTCCATACTCTGCTACTACTGAAGAAAGTGCAATAGCATGTTGTTTCTTACAGGCCCAAGTGACAGGTCCTAAACAAAGGATGAAAACATAACCTGCAACAGACTTATGATCATTAGGGTTGTTGGTCCAATCTGAATCAATGAAACCAACCAATAAAAGAGTCCTCCTTGAATTGTAATGCATCCCGAACTGAATTGTACCACGAACATAGAGAAGTACCCTTTTAGTGTCTTTCATGGAGTGTTTTCATATATCGAGCAACAATACCAACAACAAAGGAAAGATCAGGATGAGTATGAGTCAAGTATAAGAGGCTACCAACTAAGTGACAATATAGGGTGACATCAACTTGGAGAGAAGTACAGGCGGAAGTAAGCTTAACTCCAGACTAGAAGGGAGAAGGGGTTGGTTTACAATTGTCCATGTGAAAGCGACGAAGAAGGTCACAAGCATACTTAGACTGGGAAAGAAAAATTCCTTCATTGGTTTGCAAAACTTGGAGGCCAAGAAAATAGTGCAAAAATCCTAAGTGTGTCATTTCAAATTTCTTCTTAAGGTTGGTTTTCACATGGTTTAAATTTTTTGAGTCACTACTAGTAAGGATAAGGTCATCAACATAAAGGACAAGGATTTTGAGATGGATTACTACTTTCTTGGTATAGACATTAGGATCAGAATGGCATCTAGAGAATCCAGTGGCAATAAGAAAGTTGTTCATTTTGGCATACCAAGCTCGAGGAGCTTGCTTGAGACCATAAAGATATTTCTTAAGCCGACAAACAAGGCTAGAGTCATTCTAGACATAGTGAGGAGGTTGTTCCATGTATATTTCTTCTTGCAAATCTATGTGCAAGAAGGTGGATTTAACATCCATCTGATGGACCTCCCATTTATGCGAGGCAGCAAGGGAAAGAACAAGTCAGATTAAATTCATTTTGGATACAGGGGCAAATGTTTCATTATAGTCAATTCCTTCAACTTGGGAAAATCCTTTGGCAACTAACTAAGGCTTGTGTCTTTCAACACTTCCATTCGATGCATACTTAGTTCTATAGACCCATTTTCATCTGACAAGTTTTCTTCCTTTTGGAAGAGGTACAAGATCCCCAGTATCGTTTTCCATTAAAGAACAATACTCTTCATTCATTGTTGTATCCCAATATGGATGATCTAAAGCTTCGGAAAATGTCTCTGGATCATGAGTTTCTGAAACCTAAGCCAAAAAAGAAGAGGCTCACTGGAACTATGACCATGTTTGACGCTGATATGAAGGATCACTGACAATATTACCAGCTACTTCTCCTGTTGAACAAACCCATCTAGGAAGCAGTGGAGTTGGTACTAGTTAAGGTTCAAAGGACTCATCTGGAGGAAGGTGAGTAGGTGGAGGTGGATTTTCATCCTCACTGTCATCATCTGAAGAAGAAACCAGAATAGAAGAAGGCACAAACACCAAAGATGACTCGCAGGCCAAAGAAGACACAACTATAGGCTCATAGGCCAAAGAAGGAACATACATCGAATTAGGCTCACAGGCCAACATATTTTCATCAAATTTAACATCTCTTCTAATAATAATTTCATTACAATGTGTTTGAAGAAGTCTATAACCTTTGACATCTTCAAGATAACCAACAAGTATACACTTCTCACTTTTTAGGCTGCAATGTTTTCCTTTTCTCATCAGGAATGTGAGCCCATGCTATACTACCAAATACATGAAAGTGACTTACATATGGTTTAATTTTAGTCCAAGCTTCTTCCGTTGTTATATTTTTTAGAGCCTTTGTGGGAGTGTGATTTACTATGTAATTTTACAATTGATGGCTTTCGCCCGATACTTTAGACTTAATCCCTTACACCGAATCATACAATTAGCCATTTCTTTTAATGTGCGGTTCTTTCTCTCAGCAACACCATTTTGTTGTGGTGTATATGGAACAGTGTGTTGCATTTGCATTCCTTGTGTAGTGCAGTAACTTGTAAAATTATTGTTCACATATTCACCTCCATTATTTGTTCTTAACCTTTGAATTTGATGTCCAAATTGCTTTTCTACAAGGACCTTGCAGGCCAAAAACTCGTTAAAAAACTTTGCTCTTAAGTTTTAAGAAGTAAACTCAAATACATCTGGAAAATTCATCAATGAAAGTTAAGAAATAATTGCACCTGAAAAAAGAAGGAGAAGAAAGTGGACCACACAAATCACTATGAACAAACTGCAAAGGACCCGAGGCGTGCCAAGAGGCACGTTTTTCAAAATTGTCCTGATGATGTTTTCCAAGAACACAATCGACACAAAAACCATCTCTACATGAAACAAGAGGAAGACCAGTCACCATCTGCTGATTACATAGTTTTTGCAATGAGCGATAGTTCAGATGATCAAAACGCTCATGCCAAAGTTTTCTCAAGTCATCGCTATGAGCAACAAAAACTGATGAAAAATATCATGAACCAAAGTTGTCGAACTTGTACAACTTGGTAATATCATCAACAATTCCAGTTACAAGAACATGCTTAAGATCTTTTAGATCCTTGATTACAAATTGGTGAGGTGAAAACTCTACGGTTTTACGGTCACCTAAATGAGTGATTTGGTATACTGATAGAAGGTTACAAGAAAGACTTGGAACACATAATACATCACTGAAATGACCATTTTCTACTTGAACTATTCTAGATCCTTCAACACTAAGAGATCTATCATCACCGACACATATTTTCTTGGTGTTACATTCATTTAGAGTAGAAAATATGTCTCTATCCTTAGCCATATGATAAGATGATCCATAATCAATAAACCACTCATCAAAAGTAGTAGTAGTTGTATTGAAGGAGAAACCAAAAGTTGAAAGTGCATGTCCATGAGAAGAAGAAGAAGAAGTAGAATCAATATTGATGTTGTGCTTCTTCCTCATTGCTTCTAAAACTATCATCTTCTTGAAACATTTGGACTCATCATGACCATGTTTATCACAAAAGTTGCAATGTCTATCAGTCTTCTTATTTTTATATTTTTCTCCTTTGTCTCCATTAGGAGCGAAAGTTGTCTGAGTGGGTTTGGGACACTTATATTGTTTGTTGTTGTGGCGAGGATGTTGCTTCTTGGGATTCTTGGGTTTATCTTTCTGATGGGCAACTAAGGCTTTGTTGGAGGTACCTGTAGTGTTTGATCACTCCAAGTTGTACTAGCTTATCTTTCTCTGTAATCATAGCATCACAAAAGTTCTCAAGACTGGGTTTTTGATAAGTTGTCCCTAGAGCCTCTTACATGGCATAAAAGGTAGATACAAATACAAAATATGCATTACCTAGCTTAGAAAGAATAAGATAGATGCAACAATCTTCCTCTATCTTTATCTTACATTCTTCACATAGAGTTCTGAGTGTTTTAAACTTAGATAGATAGTCTTCAATCCAAGAAAAAACACTTGGACTTAAAGTTAGTACTTGATTTTCTAACGATTGAAATCAAATAATATTGTGTTTACCAAACACAAATTTAATATTTTCCCAAGCTTCTTGGGGTTTATCAATTGATTGAAGGTGGAACCTTAAATGAAGAGAGATGGACATTTTGATTAATCCACATGCTTCATCATTTCTATTATCCCATTTTACTTTCTTATCTGCATCAGTTGGTGTTGTTTCCTTTCCCAAGGTAATCTAGCACAAGCCTTTACTTCTTAATAAATCCTCCATAAGAGATTTTCATTGGAAGTAGTTGGTGTTGGTAAGTAAGAGATTACTTGTAGAAGCCATATTAAATATGAAGATAATGTGGATTTAAAAATTGAAACCAATGATTTGAATGGAAAGATATCGAAAAGTTATGCGGTTTAAAAAAAATGGCACTAAAAACGGACTTTGAATGTGAGAGTTATCCCATTTTTAACAAAGGCATAAACGGTAACCAAAGGACCATGTGGTGGTGTAAGTTGTTTTATGAAGTGACCCACTTTTATAAAGAGAAGTGTGGATGAATTTTACAATGAAGTTATTTCATGCAAAATAAATAACTCTAAAATAAAATATCAAAGCTACTTATAGTGATTCACTTTTATACTTGAAGTGAAATACACTTTACAATTTTAACATGAACTTTTTCAAAAAAAAAAGTAACAAAAGAGAGATTTGAACTCAAAACCTTTGACTCAATAAGACAAATTTTAACCAAATGGTCTAGCAAAACATATTGTATTGTTTCGCAAGAGGATTGGAGGTGTTTTTTTTAAGACAGCCTTGGAGAGCATGCTGAAAAAAACTCTTTTCACACAAGAAAAAAATTTCACTTCTCGATGACAACAAGGGTTAGATGTCGGTTATCTTACCTAGAAGATGCACCTTTTCCTATCTGTTTCTAATTTTTCGAGATCGCACAGGGCGTGGGGCAAAGAGAATATGCAGATCTAAAAGAGTAGCAACCTGAAAACAAATAATATAAAACCAAAATGAAACCAAAATAACACTTTGCAAACATTAAAAAAATGCGTATTTAAGCTTTATACCTTTGGATCTGACTATAATGGTCATATCTTGGGCAAACAAAAACATTTTCGAGTGAAATGAAAAATGTTCCAAACTGAAAACGAGTGCTCCAGACACAATGGAACAGTATTCGTGGCCCAGAAATGTATGAAAATGACTAGAAAATGGAGATGAGGCAACTTGAATTCACAATTGCAATCTACAACAGGAGCTTGTCTTCAAACAGGCTCTGATACCATGTTCGACAACACATGTATTCTAACAGAGGAGGAACACCTTCACTAACCACTCACATAACCAGATAAAAGATCAACACACCAATTTTTTGACGTAGTAAGAACCCTATGAGGAAACATCCACGGTCCCAACCAATGCGACCACTTGGAGAAGTTTATTAATGCAAAAGAAAAAGATTACAGAGAGATTTTACAAGAGAGTTTCTCACAATCGATCATTGACAAATGGCCCTCCATTCTCTTTAAATAGATATCATGGACCAATCAGGTGTTAATCCATAGATCAATGGTCGTTAAGATTGAGGAGAGTATGAACCGTCAGATCACTCTATGTCGAGAGCATATCGTGACCGTCGGATTTTCTGACTACAAATTCATACTAATGCATACTAAAGAAGCACACTTTTACCTAACGAGACATTAGACCAAGTAGATCTTAACTAACTCCTAAGTGTCTAAATATCCTAACAATAATCTTATATAGCACTATCTCTCATTTTGGCATGCCATCGCTCCACAAACATCACATCTTTCTGCATACATACCACACCTTGACGTGCCTCCATTACATTGTATATGATTGGGTTACCTTATTTTATCATGCATACTCAACTAGTTATTGCTAACAATACACATAGAATGCAATATATGTCCATTACGTTGTAGTCATGTCCAATGGATGCATATATGCTTAGTTCTCCCATTGCACTACCATCTCCACATCCACCCTACAAGGGACTGAATGCACAACACGAGACTCTCTCTCCTTATGCTCTGAATCTTTATCTTATGGCCATTACTACATTATGGATCTTCATTTACATGGATCATATAGAACATTTATATACATAAGCTACATGATGATGGAAATCCCACCACCTCTCTCTTTTCAATGGCACCATCTCTTCACTTCTCCTCCATCATAGCAGAGGAGAATAACCCTCATCGTATATACTTCACAATACGTTTTGGGCGATTACATTCATTCCCAACACTTGGAAGCATGATCTTTCTCTTTTGTGGTCTTGCGAGCATCATTTTTCTCCTTCTTGGTCTAAATATTAAACTAGGAGGAAATACAGTATGGGGGGAAGATGGTAAAACTTTGATCGCTGAAAATAAGTATGCAAGGAAACATATCAAAAGATTCTACATGAATGACTATAAACCAATGTCTACTCCATTAGAGAAGAATGTTGAGATTTACATTGATAATGAAACAAATAAATTACTTAACCACAACAAGACTTGATATTGCATACTAACTCTACATACTTAGTCAATTGATGGATAAGCCACGTGAGATTGATTGGAAAGATTCCAAGAGATTCATTCAATACCTAAAATGAACTCTTTATTTTGGTATGGAATACACTAATTATTTGAATATTCAATTGATAGGAAATTCAACTATGATTGGGTTGGTGAACAAGATGATAGAAAACCAACCACATTCACTATATGATTTGGATTTGTGTCTTAGAGTAGTAAGAAGAATCCAACTATTTTGTTGTCCTAGTGAAAACACGAGAGATAGGAAAGGAGTACATACAACTCCCAAGTGTGACAATCTAAGTTAAAAAAAAATGGCAAATAATCCAATTTATAGTGCAAAACCAAAACACATTGAAACATCATTTTGTAAAAGAATAGATTCAAGAAAAAAGAAATGGATTTGATGTATTGTAACACAAATGAGAATATGGTTGATATATTCATTAATCCTTTGGGGAAAGAAAAGGTTTGTAATATGTAGAGATATCCTAGGTATCATACAAAATTTATTTCTCCAATAAGGGGGGTCGCTAGAAACAAATGAAGAAATGTAATTGACAGATTGTAGGCACACGATTGATAGAGTCTCTAAGTGGTAATAAGAACACTCACTAAGATAAGTATATGTGTCCAATTCAAATTTGATTTTTTAATGGATATGTCACCTCTAAATTTTCTATATATATGGATGTATATTTCCCTCTTTAATATATGGAATAGAAAATCCATTCTTTCTCCATACAATTCCATTTCCTATATTTGTTTGTTTGTATATGACAATGAGACTTTTTGGGACAAGTAAACAAATAACATTTACAAGAAATTGACTCAGAACAACTATTTGTGACAATAGAATGATGGTTGATCTTTTGATCTTCATTACGAGCAATTATTTATTTATCATCTAGCCTTTTGGAATGACGTTTTCAAGATTGTATCCTAATGTTAAGTTCATAATTTTTATTGAATCTCCATAAAAATTTAAATATTGTTTTAAAATGCTCAATAAATTTGGTAAAAGAAACAATCACGAAAACATAAAAGAAATATAAAATGAAGAACAATCTTATTACTACCATTACACCTATTCCATTCTAAACATTAATCAATTATATATATATATATATATATA
>JZKD02S0584816.1:138145-151853 GCA_000966675.3 Picea glauca
ATTGTTTTTTTTAGCGCTTTACAGTGTTCAGCCCCTGCATCCATGAGTCGACATGCAATTGTATTATTTTCCATGTCTTCCAAGGCCAATATCTATTATTCTGTGAGATTTTGCTAGTGCTCCAGTCTTTCCATGAAAGAAAATAGTTGCATGCAAAATTGTTGGAGCATTACATGTGAAGTTACAATATCCGTTGTTTTTTTGTTGCAATAGAGAATATGTGTGCAGGATACATTTATAAACCATGTATGGTCAGATGTGCAGATGTGACATTACATGTTCTTTCTCCTCTACATAGACTGGTGTGCGCACGATACAATTTGTGTTGTGCTTGAGATATGATATGTGCAACAAAGATTCTGCAAGATTATATTTTGATGTCTGGAAGCATGTCTGGGTTGTTTTCCATGGAAACATGACAATTTGTATCATGGACACATCAGTCTATGTAGAGGATAAAGAACATGGTTAAAGGGCATGTCTGGATAAATTTCCAGGGAAAACGAGAAATTGTTTAGCTACGGCCATGCAATTGTGTGATGTTTTGTGCCTTATAATATATTTTGGCCAGGGAAAAAAAATCTACATGTTTATAGACATGGATAGAGAAGTGAAAAGGTTCATGTTTCTACCTTTCTAGACTATTCATTCAGTTAGTTTTTTTGTATGTACATATTGCTTGTTCTCCAGTGAATACCAGCTTCCATTGATATTCAATGAATTTTGTGTGTTCCCACGTTCAAACAAACAGAGTGGTTGGACAAAATGAGGGAGTCTCGATTGCATCGACTGAAGAGGATATAGAAAGGTGCATGGTTCTGCTATTGTTTCATATTGCATTGTTTTGTATTTCATTTATGGTCTATATATGTGTTAAACTAGTTGTGTGTCTTCCTACATGATAAGTTATTTTGCTTACATGTGTTCCTTCCTACATACTAAGCTAGTTCATGTTCGTTGTGTTTGCATTGCATTGCTGCATTTAAACAAACAAAATGGATGGACATGATGAAGGACTCTTTGGTGGGTAAATAGAGTTGTTTCTCTTTCTTTTAGATGTTTGTCTTCATACTAACTTTCCTTCATGTCCATTGCATCTTCAACTTTGCTGACTTGGAAAAAACAGGTCGCTTGGACATGGAGATGAATTGTTCTGTGCAGCAGCAGCAGAGGGTTATGTGGTGAAATCTTCTAAAAGGTATACCAAATGTGTTGGTAAATTGAATATACAAATCGGGTGGGGTAATATAATATTAGACTTGAAAACAATGCCTTTGCGGTAATAGGCCTTTTTGCGCTCCTTATTTCTACTTTTTCCATTTTCTATTATCCCTTTTCTTTTCTAATTCATCTGCATAGTGTTCTTTCCGAAAATTCCTTCGTGCATCGGTTGGTGGGCTAACGAATTCACTTATGTGGTCGTGCTTCTACCTTCTTCCATAGTTACCCACTTTCTCGATTGTGGGTGCTAGGATGGTAGGTTAGAGATTTCTCCCATGGCTTCTGGGGGTTCGCGATATACAAATTGGTCGTGCTGCCCCACGCTCATGCCTTGTTTACTGTTAAACATTTCTCCAGTTAAAAAATTCATATGCATACAGTTTTACAGTTATTTGGTCCTTACGATGGACAATATACAATGCATATACTTGTTTAGTCCTGATATTCATCTGCACATACTTGCATCAGAAAAACTTGGACTAGTGACACGGGCATGAGCAGTCAGTCATCCCGGACATCGGCAGACTGACAAGGCCAAAGGTAAAGATGCATACACTCTGCTCTTACTATTTTTACTAAAAAAAAATCTTGGGCTACATATTCATCTATGGCATGGAGGATATGCTAATTTCATATGAAATACATGATTTGTCTCTCGCAAGAAGTATCAACAAGTACAAGCGAGACACTGAATGTGTTACATGTTCCGCAGACTAAGAGGTGTGGTTGTGAAACTCTGACTCCATAGTTCATCAAAACTATGTGTGTACTTGTACCACACTACCATTCACTTTACTTTTCTTGTTCAAAAAATGTCATCAGGTCTAGAGTTGTGACATCCAAAGTACTGTCAATAGAGGGCTTGAACAACCACCAAACTGGACAAGTGTTCCTCGGGGACATAATGGTTGTCTATAGCACCTACCTGGACCAAACAAACAAAAGTAGATCCATTATGCATGTTGAAATGATAGACAAGGATGCCATGATGACAGTGACACTGAATTTTCCTCCACAACTTGTCCAGAAACATGCAAAAATGATATTTCTACGTAATGGGATATCCATTACAAATTTTAATATATTGCCCAAAACAATATATGATTGTGGTGATTGCGATCGAATTATTTCGCTCAACGAAATAAGAATTGTGAAAAAAATTCCCATTGTTTGTTCAGAATATTGTTTCGTCCTAGACTCAACTATCAGCCAGCTTGCATAGAGCACTAATATTTACCCAATCGGAACAATTGGGGTTGTTGTCACACTCGCAAGAAAATTTGGCTCACAACACTTTCTCCATATAAAGGATGGAGAGTCAGACAACGACAAGGCAATGGTACCACTTTTCATATCTAGTTCTGTCCTTTACTTTGGCATGTGCATGTATGTCAGATAAGTTACACAAATATTTCATTGTTCCATGTTACAGCTGCAATTGTTCGATACATATTCAGAATTTTTTTTCGTCAATGCAACAACAATTGCATAGAGGGAAGATTCCACTTATGTTGTTCAAAAATATAACAAAGAAGAGGGATGCTAGAGAAAGAATCTTTTAGACAACCCAGACAACTTTTGCAATAGAGTTGCGAGTAGATATAGTAGAGGATCTAAAGAAACTAGCTAGCTCTACAACTATTATGCGTATACATCCACAAAATCATCCTCACTTTGCTTATAGAAATAGCCTTCAACAGATTTCTGCGCCTACTTAATTTTTATTTTTTTTTTGAAGGGATGGGAGGGGTGTAGTTGTGTATTATATTGTTCAATGTATTAATCCCTTTTCTCTCATTCCCAGGTTGAATGTCTTTTAGTTGCAGCCAATGTGTACCCGACCCCCTTTGAGCCTGTATGTGCAAAATGCAACTTCGTTGCTTCTGTCTCCGCTTTGATAAGTGATGATACAATTGATTGTCTGTGATGCGGTGAAAAATGTCCATATATATATGGAAACTGCATGAATGTTGTTATCCAAATTGTGTGCATCACAACTGTGCATTGTAGGGTTAGGAAGCCTCTGTTACAAATTGTGCTTCCTGAGTTGGCATAGTTGTCGTATGAAACCTATCTACAAAAAAAGGAAAGCAGTGTCTACATGTTGTGGCAGCTTCGGATACATAGCAAATTCACCTTGAATGAGTACAATGCAATTTTTCATATTGGCAGAAGAAGGGGAAAAATAAAAAATATATCAAAGTTCGATAGGAAACGAAAATACCTCATGTGTCTCTGTAACATTTGTTCAACATCCAGATGAATGTTCATTGGACTTGGCCCATATCTCTGTAATCCCCATATATCACATGGCACCGGTTATTTTGTACTTGGAACATATACCAGACGCAAGAGAAAATGAATGCGGCCATGTTTCTTATTTGCATGTCAAATTGTTTGGTGCAAAGGTCGATGGTTTCAGCTCTATGGAATCTTCTGTGAACTTGCTTGCGGTCTATTTAAAGTATGGTTGGATCTTGCTTTTCTACTTTGTCTGTCAATTTGTATACCGCGGAACTCCAACTATTCTTTGGAGTACACAAAACAACATAACTGAATTTTTGAGCCAGTTGGCCCGCAGATCTGCCTAATAATTTCTATGGCGTTGTAACACAAATGTACTATGTGGTTTGCTTTAGCAAATTTTCTTGATCGATGAACTTGGTAAAATTATTGTTCTGAAATATTTTGAAATCAATGAATATATAGTGTGCGAAGTGCAACTATCCAATAATAGTAACAAGAGGCTCTTAAAATTCAAATTGGTCATTGTTTTGGCATTTTTGCTTATTCGATGAACTTGGCACAATTAATATCCTGGAATAATTTGAAATCAAAGAATATATACTGTGTGGAGTGCAATTATGTTATCATATGAACAAGAGGGCCTTAAAATTAAAATTAGTCCTTGTTATGCTTGCAGCGATAGAATTTTAAAAAAAGTTTCTTTTGATTGCTTCATTCTTTTTAAAATAAACGATTTAACATCCTTTAATAATTTAATGTAATTCACTTGTACAACATGGATAGTTAATATTAATAATTTAGTATTTGAAAATAATTTTTTTAGATAAAGTTAGATATGATGAGCATCCCTAAACAATTGCAATCTTGACCTTTCCAAACGTGGAGTCCGCAAGTCCGCCTGTCAATTTGTATATCACAGAAGTCTAGGTGATATTTGCATAGCACAGAACAAAAGAGGCTCAAATTTCATCCTGTCAGGCCGAGAACCCGCGATAAAAAAGTGCCCAAGTATGGAACGAGGGATCCACATATGCTCTATAAAATATCGTCCATACTCTCTAAAAGTAAATGTTTACTATGTATTGGTTGTTTGTCGGAAAACTTTTATATCAGTCACTCGACCAAATTGTACAAACTTTCTCGTCTAATTAAATTCTGCAATATCAAAATTTAATATTAATAATTTAGCATTGAAAATAATGTTTTTAGATATTTTAGATAGTTGATAGGGATTAGCATCTGATAAACAATAGTAAACTTGAATCCACCAACCCTCAAGTCCATCTGTCAATCTGTATATCCTAGAACTCCGAGTGTTCTTTGGAGGTCAGGGAACAATGAAACTGCAATGTTGAGCCAACCAGCTCGTAGGTCTGCTTGTCAATTTGTATATCACGGAATTGTGAGTGGTATTTGTACAACGCAGAACAATAGAGGCCCAATTTTCAACCCGCCAGCCCCAGAACCCTCGATAAAAAAAAATGGGTAAATATGGAATTCATACTAGATCTCTAGGGGACAGTAAAAAAGAAATGTTCAGTCAAGCAACCCGAGTCCACTTGTAAATGAGGGATCCACATATGCTCTACAAAATCTCATGTCCATAATTCATATAGACTCATGTCAACAAGTTTGTCTGTCAATTTGTATATCGTGGAAGTCTAGGTGCTATTTGTAGGACACAGAACAATAGATACTCAATTTTCAGCTCGTGAGGCCGCGAATCGACGATCCAAAAAGTGTCCAAGTATGGAATGAGGGATTCGCGCAGCCCGTAGGTCATCCTTTCAATTTTTACATCGCAGAAGTGTGGGTTCTATTTGTAGGACACGAAACAATAGAGACTCTATTTTCATCCCCCTAGGTTGTGAACCCGCGATCCAAAAAGTGCCTAAGTATGGAATGAGGGATCTGCATATGCTCTATAAAATCTCATGTCCATAATTTATATAGACTCACCCACAATCCAAAAAGTGCCTAAGTATGGAATGAGGGATCCACATATGCTCTATGAAATCTCATGTCCATATTTTATATAGACTCATCTCTGCAAGTCCACTTATCAATTTGTATATCACGGAAGTGTAGGTGTTATTTGCAGGACACAGAACAATAGATATTCAATTTTCATCCCTCCAGGTCATGAACCCACCATCCAAAAACTGTCCAAGTATGGAATGAGGCATTCGCATATGTTTTATAAAATTTCATGTTCATACTTTATAAAAGCACATGTTTACTATGTATTGCTCATTTGTCCGAATACTTTTGTATCACTCGACCAACCAAATTGTACAAACTTTCTCGTCTAATTAAATTATGCAATATCAATATTTAACAGTAATAATTTACCACAAGTCCTCTTCTGAATTTGTATATCGCGAAATTCTGGGTGGTATTTGTAGACCGTGGAACAATAGATGCCCAATTTTTTACCCACCATCCCAAGAGCCCCCAATCCAAAAAACTAGCTAAATATGGAATCGCTGCGGGACAATAAAAGTGCAATGTTCAACCAACCAACCCGCAAGTCCACCTATCCATTTGTATATCACGGAAATGTGGGTACTATTTGTAGGACACAAAACAATAGAGACTCAATTTTCAGCCCACCAGGCCGAGAACCCACAATTGAAAAAGTCCCTAAGTATGGAATGAGGGATCCGCATATGATCTACAAATTCTCATGCCCATACTTTATAAAAGTAAATTTCTACTTTGTATTGTTCGTTCCACGGAGTCGGTAGGTCCTCCTGTCAATTTGTATGTTGTGGAAGTTTGGGTGCTATTTGTTGGACACAGAATAATAGAGACTCTATTGTCAGCTCACCAAGTGGCGAATCCGCGATCCAAAAAGTGCCTAAGTATGGAATGAGGGATCCGCATATGCTCTATAAAATCTCATTTCCATACTTTATATAGACTCATCTCCGCAAGTCCGCCTGTCAATTTGTATATCACAGAAGTGTAGATGTTATTTGTAGGACACAGAACAATAGATATTCAATTTTCAGCCCGACAGGTCGCAAACCCGCCATACAAAAAACTCCCAAGCATGGAACGAGGCATTCGCATATTTTCTATAAACACTCATGTCTATATTTTATAAAAGAACATGTTTAATATGTATTGTTCATTTATCTGAATACTTTTATATCACTTGGCCAACCAGATTGTACACATTTTCTTGTCTAATTAAATTCTATAATATCAATATTTAACAATAATAATTTACCATAGGTCGGCTTCTAAATTTGTATATTGCATAATTATGGGTGGTATTTGTAGATAGAGAAACAATAGAGACCCAATTTTTTGCCCGCCAGCCTGAGAGCCCCTGACTTAAAAAAATGGCTAAATATGGAATTAATAAGGAATCACTACGGGACAATAAAAGTGCAACATTCAACCAACCAACCCGCAAGTTCGCCTGTCTATTTGTATATCGCGGAAGTGTGGGTTCTATTTGTAGGACACAGAACAATAGAGGCTCAATTTTTAACCCACCGGGCCGAGAAACCACAATCGGAAAAGTGCCTAAGTATGGAATGAGGGATCCGCATATGCTCTATGAAATCTCATGTCCATACTTTATAAAATTACATGTCTACTATGTATTGTTCATTTGTTGCAAAACTTTTAAATAAATCACCCAACCAAATTGTACAAACTTTCTCGTCTAATAAAATTCTGCAATATCAATATGTAATATTAATAATTTAGTATTGAAAATAATGTTTTTAGATATGTTAGATAGTTGATAGCGATTGTCATCCCTAAAGAATGGCAATCTTGAACCCTCCATCCCTCGATTCCATTTGTCAATCTGTATATCCCGGAACTCTGAGTGCTATTTGGAGGACACAGAACAATGAAAGTGCAATCTTGGCCCAGCCAGGCCGCAGGTCCGCTTGTCAATTTACAAATTCTGTGACATACAAATGGACAGTCGATATCTGTCACTGAGATGCAATATGACCATCGACCCTTCATGTCTCCTAGGTATATCTTCTTACATTTTTCTTTTGTAACCCACTCGATCGCTTTCCATACTTCGGTATTTCTTTGAATCAATTTCTCTATCACCGTTTCCTTCGTACTTGTTTCCAGATATGCAATAATTAAACTTTAATGCTAGTAGTCATTATGCAGGAACTGTTAAGATTGTCATTAATGTATGGAAATCCAGAGAAGATTTTTCATTACTACGAATTAAACTAAGATTTGTGCACAAGTATGTTATCCTTTCCAAGTATTCATTTGAAAGGCGATACAATATTTTTTTTTTTGTGCACAGACAAGTTGGTGGTTCCAAGAAATTTCTAATTCTTAATCTCTTTTTGTCGTCACCACCACCTTCACACTTTTTTTCTAACTGTGCAATTAGTGAGCTGTGATGATGACAGTCCATTCTGCACGAACCCTAGAAACTATCATTTATCAGCGAAAGGCTCAAGGAGATATTCCATTGATACACATTAAACCATAATTTACGGAGGGTTATATTATTCCTCCCCGATTTTCATTTCAAATATTGTCTTGAGAAAACAGAAATTTTTAGTAACTTATGCCAGCAGTTCTCTCCACACACAGTAAACACGTTGGGGAAAAATATCCAGAGGTTCCGCTATTCTAGGCAATATTCTTACTATTCATCTCCCTCCGCCTAGGAGAAAACAAGGAGATGGTCCCTTGGTACACAGAGAGATATATTTCAAGCCAAAAAGTTCCATGGCAACCCTGTCTGCTCAGAGAACCTGCTCACTTGCATTCATGGCTGTCGTAGAATTTGATGCCATGAATTATGAGTTGAAAGAAGATGATGTGATGGACGATGGTACGACAATGAATGATGGCAATGCAGAGAATCTTCCCACTCTTGCGCCCAAATTGAAATCAACCATAACGAACGGAACTTCCCAGTTCGGTGATGGAGGTGATGACAACACCAAAAGGAGTTTCAGAAAAGAAATCGACGATGAACACAACAACCACATTGCAGCGCAAAAGTAGGAACTCCAAATTTCCAAATTTGTCCATTCTAGGCGGAAGAGTTTCACTATAAAGAAATGATATGTTGATGATCCCAGAGATATATTTCAAGCCAAAAAATTATTTATTAACATATTCGAGAATCAGGTCCAAAACTCTCGCTGCCACAAGGCATTTTCCTACTAGTCATCTCCTTCTACCCAGAATGGACTAATTTGAGTCTCTGGAATTGCATGTGCAAGTTGTGCTACTGAATTTTTTTGGACTATGCAGAGGCGGTTTCAGCTAAGGGCTATTCCACTCACCCTGCAACCATTTTTGTCTTCTTCCTCAAGGGAAGCTTGTGAAAAACATCAATTTTAGCACAGGATAATTCATCAAGGAGAAAACTACAAAGATATTGCATATTGTGGATCCCGTTCCTGTGTTTCTCGCAGATACCTTCAATGTTTTGGCCCCAAGAACTAGGCCCAATTTCTAAGGATAGATGTACAATTCTCAGTGTTTTTCTTATTTTTTTAAATGCATTTTCTATTAAAAAATATTTTCCTTTGACTCTTGGCTGCTGCCTCTTTTTTGGATTTAACGCATGTTCTAATTGGCATGCTTAGGTTCTATCATACTTCTTCGATATTGTGTTTACTTAGCTTATCTTTTCTAAGATGGAACATCTAACAATTATATGCCAATGTACTATGTGAATACACTAGTTTTTTATGCAAACAAAAAATGGATTACATAGTTTCAAACCAACGTTCAATTCTATTCATAATGCAGATAGAACATAGAAATACGAATGTACAATGTTCCAAAAAAATTGGTGTTCTTGTTTCTAGACATGCAATTATTAAGTTTTAATGCTAACAACACATAATTCAAGAAGTATAATACTTGAGATAATATGTTGCACTCATGGAAGAGTGTATGAAGAACACAATTACACTCACACATTCCAATAAAATCTAATCTTCAACAAAGCATTTTCTGACAATTAGTAGAAAATGAAGTTTAGTAGTTAAGTTAATATGTTACAGTCATGGAACAATGTATCATGAACATAGTTACACAAAAAACATTGCAATAAAATCTAATTTTCAACAATGAATTTGCTGACAATTAGTAGAACATCATGGTTTTGCAACAATGGGGATTCTTTGAAACAAATTGGCACTTACGAAACTGCCTTCTTCCTTTCTATTTTCCCACTCTTTTATTCCCTCTAGTTTATCTTCCTGGTTACTTAATCGTTTTTCTCCCGAAAATTCCTTTCTATGGAGCTTTGTGGATACACGCCTTTCCAATAATCGCTTCCCCTTTCTTTAAATTGACCCTCTATTGTTCCTTGTCCCACAACTGGCACCTAGAGTTTTGCGATATACAAATTGACAGACGGACTTGCGCACTGGTCGGGTCAACATTGCTCAGTGCATGGTTAGTGTTGCGGGTTCACTGCTACACTCATGTTGTTTTATTGCGACACCGATCGACTGCCTCCCCATTCCATACCCAGAAACTTCTCCAACCATGAATTCCCGCTAGGCAGTGTCTACATTGGACTTCTATTGTTCCATGGCCCATGAACAGTACCATCACTTCCGCAATATACAAATTTGCAGACATTCTTAGATCATACCCTCTTTCGTATTACGGTCCACCTATCATGCCCTCTTCCGTGGTGCACATTTTTGTACTAAAAAATTCGGAGAAATAAAATTTAACCGTCGGGTCCTCGGATATTTAGTGGAATGATTGTCACCCCATTTTGAAGCCCATATGTCTGCTTTCCATACTTTTCCATTTGTTCAAATTTATTTGGAGGATCATCGGTTTGGGAGGTTGAAGAAATATTCAGTTCGAAGTCGTTGTTTCCTGTGCCCGTGCCCCTTTGCAATTAGCAGTTGGAAATTATATTTAAGATATTATTGCTATGCATGCAATTAGAAATTTCCCTATTCCATACTTAGTCACTTTTTCGGAATTACGAAAATATACAAAGAAGCCGTTGAAATTCCCCATCGTGATCTCTTCCGTTTTACACACTTTGCACTCAAAAATTCTGAAACATGAAATTTAACCGTGCAACACTTGGTTGTCTTAACTATATCCATAACCCTTTTTTGAATTCCGTCCGATGGATTTTCAGATCTTTCCATTCTTTCCTTGCTCTCCATTGTTTCTGTCACCTTTGCACTTGTCTAAATATGGAATTACTGACATTTAATTCTAATAGGTCATCATGTAGAAATCATATAGATTGTCATGGATGGGCAAAAGGCTCGAGGACATATTGTATTTATGTGCATTAAACCAAAATTTGTGGGGGAATTATATCCCTTACGAGTGTTCATTTCAAAATCATGAAATCTCGTTCACAAGGCGTGGCCTTCGCATGTTTAAGAAACCTCCATTTCTTAATTTCTCTTCGTCGTACCTGCCACCTTTACATTTCTAAATATGCAATAAATAAAATTTAATGTCATTAAATAGCGAAACGCTCGAGGAGCTTTCCCATTCATAAGCATTTAACCAAGATTTACTGAAAAGTTACGTTATCGGCTCTAACTGTTCATTTAAACCATCATTTGTAGCAAAGCAACCTTCTCATAAACCTATGGCATCATCTCGACAACAATTCTGTGGAGATACAGTGAACATCTTTGGGCGCGAGGACTAGAAATTCCACTAGTCTAAGGCATTTTCTTATTACTCAACCTCTGCCGCCGAGAACCAAGTAATTTGGACCTCCAGGATTTCTCATGCAGGTTGTGTGCCTGAGGTTTTTGACTGTAAGGACCTAGTCTCTTGGTGCCCCGATAAATTTATTGTAGAGAAAAGAATTATTCCACTACAAGACCGCTCTTCTATTTCTTTTTCACCTCAGGACTTTCGCTAGATGCTAAAATTGCAGGAGAAGAAGACAAAATTGACATTCAGAGGAGAATATTGCAAACATATCCTAGAAAATCATAATAATGGATTGGACCTCTCACCCCTTTTCTTGGAAAACCCAAATCTAGTTCCTGACGATATTACAAGCATGCAAGTTAGTTCATTTAGAAATCCATTTCATGAAATTGCCTGGATGTTTACAAGAATAACGACACAGGAGTCCGCAACTATTGTTTCCCGCATGGCTCTTTATATTTTGTATTTCACAGTCAATAAAAGAGCCATTTTTTATTGGGACAGGTTAATTTCCCATTAAATCTCTTCCCAATTGTCAAGCTACAAAAAGGAAAAGAAATTTTATATGTCATCCTATTTAGTTTTTGCAATTGCACATTCCTGTCGATTTTCACAACTGTCTCTATCCAAGAATGTCAACTGTGAATTCCACCCAATAAAGTTTTGGTACCAGACCTTGTGGAAGCACAAGGATTCCCACTATTGTTATGACATTTTTAATGGATTCCTGTCTGTTTTCAAAGTTTTGTTGTTAGGATAAGATGCTCCCCACATATCTGAATAGGAAACTAGTTTTTTGGACAAGAAGGGGACACTCAAACATTTGGATAGTAACACTATCATAAGAATTTTAGGCTCCACGGAACAAACTGACCTCCTTCCATGTCACATTATGGACAAAATGTTTGTTGCAGAAGTAGCACGTCAATACAGCTACTGGTTCCATCTATTCCAAAGGAAGAAAAAAAATAGTTCATTCCTCTGCCTTGGAAAATAGGGGAGTTCGTGTTGAAAAATGTCAACAAAATTAACTATTTCCCAGCACATTCTAGCATCTCCAGCCTGAGATATGCTGAAAATATAAGAGGATTCGAACACTATGATATTTTTAGACAACATTTATAAACACTTGGCCTCAGTGATTGTTTTGTGAATAAACACCTGCCCAAAGACAGAGACAATGCCAACAACGGTCCTGCCTCTGATGTCGATGAGCTAAAGACAGTGAAAAGATGCACTAAATTGTACACGCACAAGAGTGTTCAATCCACAAATACCAGTCCAAAAAGTACGACATCGCGAAGCATTGCTCCAATGGCCCATCACAGCAACAAAGAAACCCATAGTTCTTCAAATAGAGGAGCAGATAACGACCCTCCTCAGTCTAAATTTGATAGTTCTCACAAGCTTCCAGTAGAGAAGAAGAGAAAAAAAAATGTGGAGTAGGAGGAGGAGAAGGAAATTCAGAGTGACAACATGGAACTTGAAACTATTATGGATACCATGATTTGCTTCCTTGATCAGCCTGGAGACGCCATCCACCATAGCCATCCAATGGACATATCCGCTACCGAATTTTTTCACAAAGATGAATCCTTCATGTTCGAGAGTGTTGTTTTCGATAGCCGGAATAAAAAATTGATAATTCAGAAAAAAAAAATGTTAAAAATAAGAAAGGAAAATCTCGTTCAGAGGTTGACGTTGCCAACATGCGGCCTTCCCAAATCTGTCAACTTCACACCACGACCAGAGAAGCACTTCATGATTCCATTGGAGGAATTAAGACCGAGAATGCTAGACTGAAGGACCGAATCAAGGAATTGGAAGAGGCTTTCATTCCTATGTCATTGGTTGTCTATCCTTTGGAAATAGCCATGCCTGGCACCCCTGCACCCAATGTAAAAGCATCCTCCAGGTCATCATGAAGAAATCATATAGATTGTCATTGATGGCCGAAAGGCTCGAGGACATCTCGTATTTATGCACATTAAACCAAAATTTGTGGGGGAATTATATCCCTTACGAGTGTTCATTTCAAAATCATGAAATCTCATTCACAAGCCGTGGCCTTCGCACTTTCAAGAAACCTCCATTTCTTAATTTCTCTTCATCGTACCTGCCACCTTTGCATTTCTAAATATGCAATAAATAAACTTTACTGTCATTAAACAGTGAAAGGCTCGAGGAGCTTTCCCATTCATAAGCATTTAACCAAGATTTACTGAAAAGTTACCTTATCGGCTCTAACTGTTCATTTAAACCATCATCTGTAGCAAAGCAACCTTCTCATAAACCTATGGCATCATCTCGATAGCAGTTATGTGGAGATACAGTGAACATATTCGGGTGCGAGGACCAGAAATTCCACTACTCCAGGGCATTTTCTTATTACTCAACCTCTTCCCCAGAGAACCAAGTAATTTGGACCTCCGAGATTTCTCATGCAGGTTGTTAAGCCCTAATATTGGCTCATTACCACTTAATTGGGGAATATTAGATTAGTAATGTTATTTTATTTATGTCGGCTTAGGCCATTAGTTGTGATTTAGATTAGTAATGTTAT
>JZKD02S0584816.1:157162-198614 GCA_000966675.3 Picea glauca
AAGGAGGTTGCCCCCTCGAAGAGGCTTATTATCTGATATTATCTCTTTTTCAAGGCGTTGAGTACTTTTCTTGAGGTTTTTCTATGCTATATTGATGTTTGGTTCTTAACACAGGTTGTGTGCCTGAGGTTTTTGACTGTAAGGACCTAGTCTCTTGGTGCCCCGATAAATTTATTGTAGAGGAAAGAATTATTCCACTACAAGACCGCTCTTCTATTTCTTTGTCACCTCGGGTCTTTCACCAAATGCTGAAATTGCCGGAGCTGAAGCCAAAATTGACGTTCTGATGCAGCGCGTGCTCGCAAGAACATCTACTCACAAGATGTTTTCTTCCTTCTCATCCCGAAGAACTTCAAAAGGTTCTTCTATTTCCCTATCGAAAAATCTACACCCACAGAAAAACTCTCACGTGATCCCCTCCTTCCACTCGGGAGATCTAACTTCGCAACTTCGTGAGGTCAATGGTCGAGTGTTCGGTTCTTGAATCCCCTAAAATCCATACAAGTCAATGCTGACCTTTTCCCTCTCCTATCGGGACTCTTCCTATTGCAATTTTTCCACTCGCGATGTCGAACATCTTGCTTTATCAACTCCCGAACCCCAATACGCTGAAACTCCGACACACGCGCGAGTTTGAACTTTCAACGCCTTTCACTCCATCTGCATTTCGGAGTTTGCAATGTCGCAAATCCTGATGTGATTGTTTCGGGACTTCTTGTAGCGAAACCCTCATAAGGCGTGCCACCTGTTGACCTACCGACGCCTGTGGCCCCACACTGTATTTTTGACTGTCGGGATATCGTGTATCGTGATATCACGATTCCTAATGCTATAATCATGGGACTTCAATGCATGAAACCCCGATACACGATTCCACATGCAAATTCGATGGTCCTTATGACTTGGATCAACAGCTCTTCCCCTCCTGAGATTTGATCTTCTTAGGAATACTCACGTATCTCCCCTGCTTCCCTGTGAGATCTAATGACTCACGGGAGTTCGCGAATTCCCCTCGGAGAATTCCAACCGTGCGTTCCTCCTGATGAAATCTATGAAATGCCTAAGTGTTCCTCCGCAGAACTCATCCACCTGCAGCGTGAACTTGCGATGCCTCTTACGAACTTTAAATCCTATCTTCTATGTGCTGTCCTTCAATGAATTCGAAGGCCTATCCCTCCTGATATTTTATAAAAGACCCTTGCACGCACTCCTTGCAGAAACCTTCAAACACATCTAAGTGTTTGAATCCTTTCGACTCTGCGCACACCTGCAACAGTAGTCCTTAAATATTTCACTCATGTTTACAATCCTGATACCTCTCTTGGCCTGCGCACTCCTTGCACAGCTTCTGTGCTCAACTGCACTCCTTCAGAGATGGGAACAAAAGTTATCTCTATCTGGACCCTCTGTCAACACACTCCTTGCAGACACTTCAACTACACTCCTTGCAAGAACTCTAGCTCAGATAGAGAAACAATTGAAACTCATTCCTTCTTCCTCTCAGACTTCAAACTCAAACATGAAATCATATACACATCACATAAATAAAATGTATAACAGGAAGCAAACATTCATGAGCATAGCATTCAACATCAATACACAGAGAACTGACACAAAACCATGAATTTGAATCAAAATCTTCTATTAATCCAAATACTTATACATGGGTGTTCTTACACAACTTTATGCATGCTCTTGCTCCTATGCTTCTTCAATCTCCAATAATGTTACAATACACAATGAGGGTGTCTATATCCCATTTCCCTCTTGCGCTCTAAAACTGTCTAATCTACACAATCAATTCTACCTACTTTACGTTAACTACTTTAAATGACTTCTACCTACTAAGGACGAGAGCTAAAGGCTCAAGGTCTGTTTACATTATACCAGTGTGCTTCATTAAATTGCCACATTTATGTTCGCGCATCAATTTTAAGGAAATTTCAAAATTTGTGCTGGCTTGTCCAGCTGTCCTTTTGCCTTTCGCGCTGGCTCGCTTGATGTTTGTGATGCTCCTGCATCACGTTCAGAGGAGAATATTGCAAACAGATCCTAGAAAATCATAATAACAGATTGGACCTCTCACCCCTTTTCTTGGAAAACCCAAATCTAATTCCTGAAGATATTACAAGCATGCAGGTTAGTTCATTTAGAAATCCATTTCACGAAATTGCCTGGATGTTTACAAGAATAACGAGACAGGAGTCCACAACTATTGTTTCACGCATGGCTCTTTATATTTTGTATTTCACAGTCAACAAACAAGCCATTTTTTATTGGGGCGGGTTAATTTCCCATGAAATCTCTTCCGAATTGTCAATCTACAAAAAGGAAAATAAATTTTATATGTCATCCTATTTAGATTTTGCAATTGCACATTCTTGTCGATTTCCGCAACTGTCTCTGTCCAAGAATGTCAACTGTGAATTCCACCAAATAACGTTTTGGTACCAGGCCTTGTGGAAGCACAAGGATTCCCAATATTGTTATGATGTTTTTAATGGATTCCTGTTCATTTTCAAAGTTTTGTTGTTAGGAGAAGATGCTCCCCGCATATCTAAATAGGAAACTAGTTTTTTGGACAAGAAGGGGACACTCAAACATTTGGATAGTAACACTATCATAAGAATTTTTGGCTTCACGGAACAAACTGATCTCTTTCCATGTCACATTATGGAAAAAATGGTTGTCACAAAAGTAGCACGTCAATACAGCTACTGGTTCCATCTATTCCAAAGGAAGAAAAAAAAATAGTTCATTCCTATGCCTTGGAAAATAGCGGAGTTCGTGTTGAAAAATGTCAACAAAATTGACAATTTCCCAACACATTCTAGCATATCCAACCTGAGATATGCTGAAAATATAAGAGGATTCGAACCCTATGATACTTTTAGACAACATTTATAAACACTTGTCCTCAGTGATTGTTTTGTGAATAAACACCTGCCCAAAGACAGAGACAGTGCCGACAACGGTCCCGCCTCTGATGTCGATGAGGTAGATACAGTGAAAAGTTGCACTAAATTGTACACGTACAAGAGTGTTCAATCCACAAATACCACTCCAAAAAGTACGAAATCGTGAAGCATTGCTCCAATGGCCCATCACAGCAACAAAGAAACCCATAGTTCTTCAAACAGAGGAGCAGATAACGACCCCCCTCAATCTAAAATTGATAGTTCTAACAAGCTTCCATTAGAGAAGAAGAGAAAAAAAAATGTGGAGCAGGCAAAAGAGAAGGAAATTTAGAGTGAGAACATGGAACTTGAAACTATTCTGGATACCATGATCCGCTTCCTTGATCATCATGGAGATGCCATCCACCATAGCCATCCAATGGACATATCCGCTACCGAAAATTTTCACGAAGATGAATCCTTCATGTTCGAGAGTGTTGTTTTTGATAGCCGGAATAAAAAACTGATAATTCAGGAAAAAAAATTTAAAAATAAGAAAGGAAAATCTCGTTCAGAGGTTGACGTTGTTAACATGTGGCCTTCCCAAATCAGTCAACTTCACATCATGACCGGAGAAGAACTTCATGATTCCATTGGAGGAATTAAGATCAAGAATGTCAGACTGAAGGACCGAATCAAGGAATTGGACGAGGCTTTCATTCCTATGTCATTTCTTGTTGATCCTTTGGAAATAGCCATGCCTGGCACACTTGCACCCAATGTAAAAGCATCCTCCAGGCCATCATGTAGAAACCATATAGATTGTCATTGATGGGCGAAAGGCTCGAGGACATCTCGTATTTATGCACATTAAACCAAAATTTGTGGGGGAATTATATCCCTTACGAGTGTTCATTTCAAAATCATGAAATCTCATTCACAAGGCACGGCCTTCGCATGTTCAAGAAACCCCCATTTCTTAATTTCTCTTCGTCGTACCCGCCACCTTTGCATTTCTAAATATGCAATAAATAAACTTTACTGTCATTAAACAGTGAAAGGCCCGAGGATCTTTCCCATTCATAAGCATTTAACCAAGATTTACTGAAAAGTTACGTTATCGGCTCTAACTGTTCATTTAAACCATCATATGTAGCAAAGCAACCTTCTCATACACCTATGGCATCATCATTACAAAAGTTATGTGGAGATATAGTGAACATCTTCGGGCGCGAGGACCAAAAATTCCACTAGTCCAGGGCATTTTCTTATTACTCAACCTCTACGGCAGAGAACCAAGTAATTTGGACCTCTGGGATTTCTCATGCAGATTGTGTGCCTGAGGTTTTTGACTGTAAGGACCTGGTCTCTTGGTACCCCGATAAATTTATTGTAGAGAAAATAATTATTCCACTACAAGACCGCTCTTCTATTTCTTTGTCACCTCAGGTCTTTCGCCAGATGCTGAAATTGTCGAAGCCGGAGCCTAAATTGACCTTCAGAGGAGAATATTGCAAACATATCCTAGAAAATCATAATAACGGATTGGACCTCTCGCCCCTTTTCTTGGAAAACCCAAATCTAGTTCCTGAAGATATTACAAGCATGCAGGTTACTTCATTTAGAAATCCATTTCATGAAAATGTCTGGATGTTTACAAGAATAACGAGATAGGAGTCCACAACTATTGTTTCCCGCATGGCTCTTTATATTTTGTATTTCACAGTCAACAAACAAGCCATTTTTTATTGGGGCAGGTTAATTTCCCATGAAATCTCTTCCCAATTGTCAAGCTATAGAAAGGAAAAGAAATTTTATATGTCATCCTATTTAGTTTTTACAATTGCACATTCGTGTCGATTTCCGCAACTGTCTCTGTCCAAGAATGTCAACTGTGAATTCCACCCAATAACATTTTTGTACCAGGCTTTTTGGAAGCACAAGGATTCCCATTGTTGTTACGACATTTTTAATGGATTCCTGTCTGTTTTCAAAGTTTTTTTGTTAGGAGAAGATGCTCCCCGCATATTTGAATAGGCAACTAGTTTTTTGGACAAGAAGGGGACACTCAAACATTTGGATAGTAACACTATCATAAGAATTCTTGTCTCCACAGAACAAATTGATCTCCTTCCATGTCACATTATGGACAAAATGTTTTTCGTAGAAGTAGCACGTCAATACAGCTACTGGTTCCATCTATTCCAAAGGAAGAAAAAAAAATAGTCCATTCCTCTGCCTTGGAAAATAGGGGAGTTCGTGTTGAAAAATGTCAACAAAATTGACGATTTCCCAGCACATTCTAGCATCTCCAACCTGAGATATGCTGAAAATATAAGAGGATTCGAACCCTGTGATATTTTTATACAACATTTATAAACACTTGGCCTCAGTGATTGTTTTGTGAATAAACACCTACCCAAAGACAGAGGCAATGCCGACAATGGTCCTGCCTATGATGTCGACGAGGTAGAGACATTGAAAAGATACACTAAATTGTGCACGTGCAAGAGTGTTCAATCCACAAATACCGCTCCAAAAAGTACGACATCACGAAGCATCACTCCAATGGCCCATCACAGCAACAAAGAAACCCATACTTATTCAAACAGAGGAGTAGATAACGACCCTCCTCAGTCTAAAATTGATAGTTCTCACAAGCTTCCAGTAGAGAAGAAGAGAAAAAAAATTGTGGAGCAGGCGGAAGAGCAGGAAATTTAGAGTGATAACATGGAACTTGAAACTATTCTGGATACCATGATTCGCTTCCTTGATCAGCCTGAAGACGCCATCCACCATATCCATCCAATGGACATATCCGTTACCGAAAATTTTCACGAAGATGAATCCTTCATGTTTGAGAGTGTTTTTTTTATAGCCGGAATAAAAATTTGATAATTCAGGAAAAAAATGTAAAAAATAAGAAAGGAAAATCTCATTCACAGGTTGACGTTGCCAACATGCGGCCTTCCCTAATGTGTCAACTTCACACCACAACCGGAGAAGCACTTCATGATTCCATTGGAGGAGTTAAGACCGAGAATGTCAGACTGAAGGACCAAATCAAGGAATTGGAAGACGCTTTCATTCCTATGTCATTGCTTGTCGATCCTTTGGAAATAACCATGCCTGGCACCCCTGCACCCAAGGTAAAAGCATCCTCCAGGTCATCATGCAGAAATCATATAGATTGTCATTGATGGGCTAAAGTCTCGAGGACATCTCGTATTTATGCGCATTAAACAAAAAATTGTGGTGGAATTATATCCCTTACGAGGGTTCATTTCAAAATCATGAATTCTCGTTCACAAGGCGTGGCCTTCGCATGTTCAAGAAACCTCCATTTATTAATTTCTCTTTGTTGTACCCACCACCTTTGCATTTCTAAATATGCAATAAATAAACTTTACTGTCATTAAACAATGAAAGGCTCGAGGATCTTTCCCATTCATAAGCATTTAACCAAGATTTATTGAAAAGTTACGTTATCGGCTCTAACTGTTCATTTAAACCATCATCAGTAGCAAAAGAAACCTTCTCATAAACCTATGGCATCATCTCAACAACAGTTCTATGGAGATACAATGAACATCTTCGGGCGCGAGGACCAGAAATTCCACTAGTCCAGGGCATTTTCTTATTACTCAACCTCTGCCGCAGAGAACTAAGTAATTTGGACCTCCGGGATTTCTCATGCAGATTGTGTGCATGAGGTTTTTGACTGTAAGGACCTGGCCTCTTGGTGCCCCGATAAATTTATTGTAGAGAAAAGAATTATTCCACTACAAGACTGCTCTTCTATTTCTTTGTCACCTCAGGTCTTTCGCCAGAAGTTGAACTTGCCGGAGCCGGAGCCAAAATTGACGTTCAGAGGAGAATATTGAAAACATATCCTAGAAAATCATAATAATGGATTGGACCTCTCACCGCTTTTCTCAGAAAACCCAAATCTAGTTCGTGAAGATATTACAAGCATGCAGGTTAGTTCATTTAGAAATCCATTTCACGAAATTGCCTGGATGTTTACAAGAATAATGAGACAGGAGTCCACAACTATTGTTTCCTACATGGCTCTTTATATTTTGTATTTCATAGTCAACAAACAAGCCACTTTTTATTGGGGCAGGTTAATTTCCCATGAAATCTCTTCGCAATTGTCAAGCTACAAAAAGGAAAATAAATTTTATATGTCATCCTATTTAGATTTTGCAATTGCACATTCCTGTCGATTTCTGCAACTGTCTATGTCCAAGAATGTCAACTGTGAATTCCACCAAATAACGTTTTGGTACCAGGCCTTGTGGAAGCACAATGATTCCCACTGTTGTTATGATGTTTTTAATGGATTCATGTTCATTTTCAAAGTTTTGTTGTTAGGAGAAGATGCTCCCCGCATATCTGAATAGGAAACTAGTTTTTTGGACAAGAAGGGGACACTCAAACATTTGGATAGTAACACTATCATAAGAATTTTTGGCTCCACGGAACAAATTTATCTCTTTCCATGTCACATTATGGAAAAAATGTTTGTCATAGAAGTAGCACATCAATACAGCTACTAGTTCCATCTATTCCAAAGGAAGAAAAAAAATAGTTCATTCCTCTGCCTTGGAAAATAGCGGAGTTCGTGTTGAAAAATGTCAACAAAATTGACAATTTCCCAGCACATTCTAGCATATCCAACCTGAGATATGATGAAAATATAAGAGGATTCGAACCCTATGATACTTTTAGACAACATTTATAAACACTTGTCCTCAGTGATTGTTTTGAGAATAAACACCTGCCCAAAGACAGAGACAGTGCCGACAACGGTCCTACCTCTGATGTCAATGAGGTAGAGACAGTGAAAAGTTGCACTAAATTGTACACGCACAAGAGTGTTCAATCCACAAATACCACTCCAAAAATTACGACTTCGTGAAGCATTGCTCCAATGGCCCATCACAGCAACAAAGAAACCCATAGTTCTTCAAACAGAGGAGCAGATAACAACCCCCCTCAATCTAAAATTGATAGTTCTAACAAGCTTCCATTAGAGAAGAAGAGAAAAAAAAATGTGGAGCAGGCGGAAGAGAAGGAAATTCAGAGTGAGAACATGGAACTTGAAACTATTCTGGATACCATGATCCGCTTCCTTGACCATCCTAGAGACGCCATCCACCATAGCCATCCAATGGACATATTCGCTACCGAAAATTTTCATGAAGATGAATCCTTCATATTTGAGAGTGTTGTTTTTGATAGCCGGAATAAAAAACTGATAATTCAGGAAAAAAATGTTAAAAATAAGAAAGGAAAATCTCGTTCAGAGGTTGATGTTGCCAACATGTGGCCTTCCCAAATCAGTCAATTTCACATCGTGACCGAAGAAGAACTTCATGATTCCATTGCAGGAATTAAGACTGAGAATGTCAGACTGAAGGACCGAATCAAGGAATTGGAAGACACTTTCATTCCTATGTCATTGCTTGTTGATCCTTTGGAAATAGCCATGCCTGGCACCCCTGCACCCAATGTAAAAGCATCCTCCAGGCCATCATGTAGAAACCATATAGATTGTAATTGATGGGCGAAAGGCTCGAAGACACCTCGTATTTATGCACATTAAACCAAAATTTGTGGGGGAATTATATCCCTTATGAGTGTTCATGTCAAAATCATGAAATATCGTTCACAAGGCATGGCCTTCACATGTTCAAGAAACCCCCATTTCTTAATTTCTCTTCGTCGTACCCACCACCTTTGCATTTCTAAAAATGCAATAAATAAACTTTACTGTCATTAAATAGCGAAAGGCCCGAGGAGCTTTCCCATTCATAATCATTTAACCAAGATTTACTGAAAAGTTACGTTATCGGCTCTAACTGTTCATTTAAACCATCATATGTAGCAAAGCAACCTTCTCATACACCTATGGAATCATCTCGACAACAGTTATGTGGAGATACAGTGAACATCTTCGGGTGTCAGGACCAAAAATTCCACTAGTCCAGTCCATTTTCTTATTACTCAACCTCTACGGTAGAGAACCAAGTAATTTGGAGCTCTGGGATTTCTGATGCAGGTTTTGTGCCTGAGGTTTTTGACTGTAAGGACCTAGTCTCTTGGTGCCCCAATAAATTTATTGTAGAGAAAAGAATTATTCCACTACAAGACCGCTCTTCTATTTCTTTGTCACCTCAGGTCTTTCGCCAGATGCTGAAATTGTCGAAGCCGGAGCCTAAATTGACCTTCAGAGGAGAATATTGCAAACATATCCTAGAAAATCATAATAATGGATTGGACCTCTCGCCTCTTTTCTTGGAAAACCCAAATCTATTTCCTGAAGATATTACAAGCATGCAGGTTAGTTCATGTAGAAATCCATTTCATGAAAATTTCTGGATGTTTACAAGAATAGCGAGACAGGAGTCCACAACTATTGTTTCCCGCATGGCTCTTTATATTTTGTATTTCACAGTCCACAAACAAGCCATTTTTTATTGCGGCAGATTAATTTCCCATGAAATCTCTTCCCAATTGTCAAGCTACAGAAAGGAAAAGAAATTTTATATGTCATCCTATTTAGTTTTTACAATTGCACATTCGTGTCGATTTCCGCAACTATCTCTATCTAAGAATGTCAACTGTGAATTCCACCCAATAACGTTTTTGTACCAGGCCTTGTGGAAGCACAAGGATTCCCACTGTTGTTATGAAGTTTTTAATGGATTCCTGTCTGTTTTCAAAGTTTTGTTGTTAGGAGAAGATGCTCCCCGCATATCTGAATAGGCAACTAGTTTTTTGGACAAGAAGGGGACACTCAAACATTTGGATAGTAACACTATCATAAGAATTCTTGGCTCCATAGAACAAATTGATCTCCTTCCATGTCACATTATGGACAAAATTTTTTTCATAGAAGTAGCACGTCAATACAGCTACTGGTTCCATCTATTCCAAAGGAAGAAAAAAAAAATAGTCCATTCCTCTGCCTTGGAAAATAGGGGAGTTCGTGTTGAAAAATGTCAACAAAATTAACGATTTCCCAACACATTCTAGCATCTCCAACCTGAGATATGCTGAAAATATAAGAGGATTTGAACCCTATGATATTTTTAGCCAACATTTATAACCACTTGGCCTTAGTGATTTTTTTGTGAATAAACACATGCCCAAAGATAGAGACAGTGCCGACAATGGTCCTGCCTCTCATGCCGACGAGGTAGAGATAGTGAAAAGCTGCACTAAATTGTACACACGCAAGAGTGTTCAATCCACAAATACTGCTCCAAAATGTACGACATCGCGAAGCATCACTCCAATGTCCCATCACAACAACAAAGAAACCCATACTTATTCAAATAGAGGAGCAGATAAAGACCCTCCTCAGTCTAAAATTGATAGTTCTCACAAGCTTCCAGTAGAGAAGAAGAGAAAAAAAGTTGTGGAGCAGGCGAAAGAGCAGGAAATTTAGAGTGATAACATGGAACTTGAAACTATTCTGGATACCATGATTCGCTTCCTTGATCAGCCTGAAGACGCCATCCACCATATCCATCCAGTGGACATATCCGTTACCGAAAATTTTCACGAAGATGAATCCTTCATGTTTGAGAGTGTTTTTTTTTATAGCCAGAATAAAAAATTGATAATTCAGGAAAAAAATGTAAAAAATAAGAAAGGAAAATCTCGTTCACAGGTTGACGTTGCCAACATGCGGCCTTCCCAAATCTGTCAACTTCACACTGCAATAGGAGAAGCACTTCATGATTCCATTGGAGGAGTTAAGACCGAGAATGTCAGACTAAAGGACCAAATCAAGGAATTGGAAGACGCTTTCATTCCTATGTCATTGCTTGTCGATCCCTTGGAAATAGCCATGCCTAGCACCCCTGCACCCAATGTAAAAGCATCGTCCAAGTCATCATGCAGAAATCATATAGATTGTCATTGACGGGCGAAAGTCTCGAGGACATCTCGTATTTATGTGCATTAAACAAAAAATTGTGGTAGAATTTTATCCCTTACGAGGGTTCATTTAAAAATCATGAAATCTCGATCACAAGGAATGGCCTTCGCATGTTCAAGAAACCTCCATTTCTTAATTTCTCTTTGTTGTACCCACCACCTTTGCATTTCTAAATATGCAATAAATAAACTTTACTGTCATTAAACAATGAAAGGCTCGAGGAGCTTTCCCATTCATAAGCATTTAACCAAGATTTACTGAAAAGTTACGTTATTGGCTCTAACTGTTCATTTAAGCCATCATCAGTAGCAAAAGAAACCTTCTCATAAACCTATGGCATCATCTCAACAACAGTTTTGTGGAGATACAGTGAACATGTTTGGGCGCGAGGACCAGAAATTCCACTAGTCTAGGGCATTTTCTTATTACTCAACCTCTGCCGCAGAGAACTAAGTAATTTGGACCTCCGGGATTTCTCATGCAGGTTGTGTGCATGAGGTTTTTGACTATAAGGACCTGGCCTCTTGGTGCCTCGATAAATTTATTGTAGAGAAAACAATTATTCCACTACAAGATTGCTCTTCTATTTCTTTGTCACCTCAGGTCTTTCGCCAGAAGCTGAACTTGCCGAAGCCGGAGCCAAAATTGACGTTCAGAGGAGAATATTGAAAACATATCCTAGAAAATCATAATAATGGATTGTACCTCTCGCCCCTTTTCTCGGAAAACCCAAATCTAGTTCGTGAAGATATTACAAGCATGTAGGTTAGTTCATTTAGAAATCCATTTCACGAAATTGCCTGGATGTTTACAATAATAATGAGATAGGAGTCCACAACTATTGTTTCCTGCATGGCTCTTTATATTTTGTATTTCACAGTCAACAAACAAGACACTTTTTATTGGGGCGGGTTAATTTCCCATGAAATCTCTTCCCAATTGTCAAGCTACAAAAAGGAAAATAAATTTTATATGTCATCCTATTTAGATTTTGCAATTGCACATTCCTGTCGATTTCCGCAACTGTCTATGTCCAAGAATGTCAACTGTGAATTCCACCAAATAACGTTTTGGTACCAGGCCTTGTGGAAGCACAAGGATTCCCACTGTTGTTATGATGTTTTTAATGGATTCCTGTTCGTTTTCAAAGTTTTGTTGTTAGGAGAAGATGCTCCCCGCATATCTGAATAGGAAACTAGATTTTTGGACAAGAAGGGAACAATCAAACATTTGGATAGTAACACTATCATAAGAATTTTTGGTTCCACGGAACAAACTGATCTCTTTCCATGTCACATTATGGAAAATATGTTTGTCACAGAAGTAGCAGGTCAATAGAGCTACTGGTTCCATCTATTCCAAAGGAAGAAAAAAAAATAGTTCATTCCTCTGCCTTGGAAAATAGTGGAGTTCATGTTGAAAAATATCAACAAAATTGACAATTTCCCAGCACATTCTAGCATATCCAACCTGAGATATGATTAAAATATAAGAGGATTCGAACCCTATGATACTTTTAGACAACATTTATAAACACTTGTCCTCAGTGATTGTTTTGTGAATAAACACCTGCCCAAAGACAGAGATAGTGCCGACAACGGTCCTGCCTCTGATGTTGATGAGGTAGAGACAGTGAAAAGTTGCACTAAATTGTACATGCACAAGAGTGTTCAATACACAAATACCACTCCAAAAAGTACGACATCGTGAAGGATTGCTCCAATGGCCCATCAAAACAACAAAGAAGCCCATAGTTCTTCAAACAGAGAAGCAGATAACGACCCCCCTCAATCTAAAATTGATAGTTCTAGCAAGCCTCCATTAGAGAAGAAGAGAAAAAAAAATGTGGAGCAGGCTAAAGAGAAGGAAATTTAGAGTGAGAACATGGAACTTGAAACTATTCTGGATACCATGATCCGCTTCCTTGATCATCCTAGAGACACCATCCTCCATAGCCATCCAATGGACATATCCGCTATCAAAAATTTTCACGAAGATGAATCCTTCATGTTCGGGAGTGTTGTTTTTGATAGCCAGAATAAAAAACTGATAATTTAGGAAAAAAATGTTAAAAATAAGAAAGGAAAATCTCGTTCAGAGGTTGACGTTGCAAACATGTGGCCTTCCCAAATCAGTCAACTTCATTTCATGACCGGAGAAGAACTTCATGATTCCATTGGAGGAATTAAGACCGAGAATGTCAGACAGAAGGACCGAATCAAGGAATTGGAAGATGCTTTCATTCCTATGTCATTGCTTGTTGATCCTTTGGAAATAGCCATGCATGGCACCCCTGCACCCAATGTAAAAGCATCCTCCAGGCCATCATGTAGAAACCATATAGATTGTCATTGATGGGAGAAAGGCTCGAGGACATCTCGTATTTATGCACATTAAATCAAAATTTGTGGGGGAATTATATCCCTTACGAGTGTTCATTTCAAAATCATGAAATCTTGTTCACAAGGCATGGCCTTCGCATGTTCAAGAAACCCCCATTTCTTAATTTCTCTTCGTCGTACCCACACCTTTGCATTTCTAAATATGCAATAAATAAACTTTACTGTCATTAAATAGCGAAAGGCCCAAGGAGCTTTCCCATTCATAAGCATTTAACCAAGATTTACTGAAAAGTTACGTTATCAGCTCTAACTGTTCATTTAAACCATCATATGTAGCAAAAAAACCTTCTCATACACCTATGGCATCATCTCGACAACAGTTATGTGGAGATACAGCGAACATCTTCGGGCGCGAGGACCAAAAATTCCACTAGTCCAGGGCATTTTCTTATTACTCAACCTCTACAGCAGAGAACCAAGTAATTTGGACCTCTGGGATTTCTCATGCAGGTTGTGTGCCTGAGGTTTTTGACTGTAAGGACCTGGTCTCTTGGTGTCATGATAAATTTATTGTAGAGAAAAGAATTATTCCACTACAAGGCCGCTCTTCTATTTCTTTGTCACCTCAGGTCTTTCGCCAGATGCTGAAATTGTCGGAGTCGGAGCCTAAATTGACCTTCAGAGGAGAATATTCCAAACATATCCTAGAAAATCATAATAACGGATTGGACCTCTCGCCCCTTTTCTTGGAAAACCCAAATCTAGTTCCTGAAGATATTACAAGCATGCAAGTTAGTTCATTTAGAAATCCATTTCATGAAAATGTCTGGATGTTTACAAGAATAACGCGACAGGACTCCACAACTATTGTTTCCCGCATGGCTCTTTATATTTTGTATTTCAAAGTCAACATACAAGCCATTTTTTATTGGGGCAAGTTAATTTCCCATAAAATCTCTTCCCAATTGTCAAGCTACAGAAAGGAAAAGAAATTTTATATGTCATCCTATTTAGTTTTTACAATTGCACATTCATGTCGATTTCCGCAACTGTCTCTATCCAAGAATGTCAACTGGGAATTCCACCCAATAACGTTTTTTTACCAGGCCTTGTGGAAGCACAAGGAATCCCACTGTAGTCATGATGTTTCTAATGGATTCCTGTCTGTTTTCAAAGTTTTGTTGTTAGGAGAAGATGCTCCCCGCATATCTGAATAGGCAACTAGTTTTTTGGACAAGAAGGGGACACTCAAACATTTGGATAGTAACACTATCATAAGAATTCTTGGCTCCACAGAAAAAATTGATCTCTTTCCATGTGACATTATGGACAAAATGTTTTCCGTAGAAGTAGCAAGTCAATACAGCTACTGGTTCCATCTATTCCAAAGGAAGAAAAAAAAATAGTCCATTCCTCTGCCTTGGAAAATAGGGGAGTTCGTGTTGAAAAATGTCAACAAAATTGACGATTTCCCAGCACATTCTAGCATCTACAACCTGAGATATGCTGAAAATATAAGAGGATTCGAACCCTATGATACTTTTAGACAACATTTATAAACACTTGTCCTCAGTGATTGTTTTTTGAATAAACACCTGCCCAAAGACAGAGATAGTGCCGACAACGGTCCTGCCTCTGATGTTGATGAGGTAGAGACAGTGAAAAGCTGCACTAAATTGTACATGCGCAAGAGTGTTCAATACACAAATACCGCTCCAAAATTTATGACATCATGAAGCATCACTCCAATGGCCCATCACAGCAACAAAGAAACCCATACTTATTCAAATAGAGGAGCAGATAACGACACTCCTCAGTCTAAAATTGATAGTTCTCACAAGCTTCCAGTAGAGAAGAAGAGAAAAAAAATTGTGGAGCAAGCGGAAGAGCAGGAAATTTAGAGTGATAACATGGAACTTGAAACTATTCTGGATACCATGATTCGCTTCCTTGATCAGCCTGAAGACGCCATCCACCATAGCCATCCAATGGACATATCCATTACCGAAAATTTTCACGAATATGAATCCTTCATGTTTGAGAGTGTTTTTTTTTATAGCCGGAATAAAAAATTGATAATTCAGGAAAAAAATGTAAAAAATAAGAAAGGAAAATCTCGTTCACAGGTTGACGTTGCCAACATGCAGCCTTCCCAAATCTGTCAACTTCACACCGCAATCGGAGAAGCACTTCATGATTCCATTGGAGGAGTTAAGACCAAGAATGTCAGACTGAAGGACCAAATCAAGGAATTGGAAGACGCTTTCATTCCTATGTCATTGCTTGTTGATCCTTTGGAAATAGCCATGCCTGGCACCCCTCCACCCAATGTAAAAGCATCCTCCAGGTCATCATGCAGAAATCATATAGATTGTCATTGATGGGCGAAAGTCTCGAGGACATCTCATATTTATGTGCATTAAACAAAAAATTGTGGCGGAATTATATCCCTTACGAGGGTTCATTTAAAAATCATGAAATCTCGTTCACAAGGTGTGGCCTTCGCATGTTCAAGAAACCTCCATTTCTTAATTTCTCTTTGTTGTACCCACCACCTTTGCATTTCTAAATATGCAATAAATAAACTTTACTGTCATTAAACAATGAAAGGCTCGAGGATCTTTCCCATTCATAAGCATTTAACCAAGATTTACTGAAAAGTTACGTTATCGGCTCTAACTGTTCATTTAAACCATCATCAGTAGAAAAAGAAACCTTCTCATAAACCTATGGCATCATCTCAACAACAATTCTGTGGAGATACAGTGAACATCTTCAGGCGCGAGGACCAGAAATTCCACTAGTCCAGGGCATTTTCTTATTACTCAACCTCTGCCGCAGAGAACTAAGTAATTTGGACCTCCAGGATTTCTCATGCAGGTTGTGTGCGTGAGGTTTTTGACTGTAAGGACCTAGACTCTTGGTGCCCTGATAAATTTATTGTAGAGAAAAGAATTATTCCACTACAAGACTGCTCTTCTATTTCTTTGTCACCTCAGGTCTTTCACCAGAAGCTGAACTTGCCGGAGCTTGAGCCAAAATTGACATTCAGAGGAGAATATTGAAAACATATCCTAGAAAATCATAATAATGGATTGGACCTCTCGCCCCTTTTCTCGGAAAACCCAAATCTAGTTCGTGAAGATATTACAAGCATGTAGGTTAGTTCATTTAGAAATCCATTTCACGAAATTGCCTGGATGTTTACAAGAATAATGAGACAGGAGTCCACAACTATTTTTTCCCGCATGGCTCTTTATATTTTGTATTTCATAGTCAACAAACAAGCCACTTTTTATTGGGGCAGGTTAATTTCCCATGAAATCTCTTCCCAATTGTCAAGCTACAAAAAGGAAAAGAAATTTTATATGTCATCCTATTTAGTTTTTGCAATTGCACATTCCTATCGATTTCCGCAACTGTCTCTGTCCAAGAATGTCAACTGTGAATTCCACCCAATAACGTTTTGGTACCAGGCCTTGTGTAAGCACAAGGATTCTGACTGTTGTTATGATGTTTTTAATGGATTCCTATTCGTTTTCAAAGTTTTGTTGTTAGGAGAAGATGCTCCCCACATATTTGAATAGGAAACTAGTTTTTTGGACAAGAAGGGGATACTCAAACATTTGGATAGTAACACTATCATAAGAATTTTTGGCTCCACGGAACAAATTGATCTCCTTCCATGTCACATTATGGACAAAATGTTTGTTGCAGAAGTAGCACGTCAATACAGCTACTGGTTCCATCTATTCCAAAGGAAGAAAAAAAAATAGTTCATTCCTCTACCTTGGAAAATAGCGGAGTTCGTGTTGAAAAATGTCAACAAAATTGATGATTTCCCAACACATTCTAGCATCTCCAACCTGAGATATGCTTAAAATATAAGAGGATTCGAAACCTGTGATATTTTTAGACAACATTTATAAACACTTGGCCTCAGTGATTGTTTTGTGAATAAACAGCTGCCCAAAGATAGAGACAGTGCCGACAATGGTCCTACCTCTGATGTCGACAAGGTAGAGACAGTGAAAAGCTGCACTAAATTTTACATGCACAAGAGTGTTCAATCCACAAATACCTCTCCAAAAAGTATGACATCATGAAGCATTTCTCCAATGGCCCATCACAACAACAAAGAAATCCATAGTTCTTCAAACAGAGGAGTAGATAATGACCCTCCTCAGTCTAAAATTAATAGTTCTCACAAGCTTCCAGTAGAGAAGAAGAGAAAAAAAAATGTGGAGCAGGTGGAAGTGCAGGAAATTTAGAGTGAGAACATGGAACTTGAAACTATTATGGATACCATGATCTGCTTCCTTGATCAGCCTGGAGATGCCATCCACCATAGCCATGCAATGCACATATCCATTACCGAAAATTTTCACGAAGATGAATCCTTCATGTTCGAGAGTGTTGTTTTTGATAGACGGAATAAAAAATTGATAATTCAGGAAAAAAATGTTAAAAATAAGAAAGGAAAATCTCGTTCAGAGGTTGATGTTGCCAACATGCGGCCTTCCCAAATTTGTCAACTTCACACCGCGACTGGAGAAGCACTGCATGATTCCATTGGAGGAATTAAGACCGAGAATGTCAGACTGAAGGACCAAATCAAGGAATTGGAAAATGCTTTCATTCCTATGTCATTGCTTGTCGATCCTTTGGAAATGGCCATGCCTCACACCCCTGCACCCAATGTAAAAGCATCCTCCACCTTGCTCTCATCATGTAAAGGATATGTGGAGAACAATATCAAAAAAAGAGTGGAACCAGTTACCGAGGCATGGAAAATATCACAAACGATCACTTCCCTTGGAACCAGGGCACATTGATTTCTCCAGCTTTTGCAAGCTTAATTAAAAGATGAAGAAAATTTATTTTCAAAAATGGTCATCCCTTTTGGAAAGATTGTCAATAATATGACATAAAAAAAGAAGAGAAGAAGATCTTCCATGCAAAAACCTCATCGACCAATTGAATGCATGCTGGAAAGAAAAAGTAAAGAACATGCATCTCATTGTTCAGCCATGTGAACAAGCCATATCGAAGAAAGATATATTAAATAAAAAAGTTGTCAAATATAGAATTAGCCGAGAAAACCTACGACTTCCAATACCCCCACTTAATTGCAAACTCCTTGTCCTTAAACAGGCAAGAGTTGGATAAACAGGTTGTTATGTTTAAGACCTTGTCTCTGCAAACATTTTACAACATCCTGCAATTTGATCAAGCTCACGTCCACGATTGGATAGTCAAATATGAAATACAAAATGAGGAAATTCATCAGGCTCTCTCTAATCTCTCTATCGACTTCCGAGAATTAGAAAACAATATTTTCAACATAAAAATCCAGAATGTGATCAATGTCTCCCCAATGAGAGGCTACATTGAAGAATGGCTTGAAAAGCAATTGAAACAGGCCGCCAACGAAAGGCAACAGGCAGTTGCCAGCATTCTAGCATCCCTCGAGGACATCCTTGAAACCACAGTTGTCGGTGACATCAATGAAATGGTAGCTGCAAGCAATTATCCAAAGGGCTCATATGTACCCTCACTATAAGTTTACTCATCTCATCCTTCTTTGTTTATCAACCCACTTATTCGAGTTTCTTAAATACAGATGTATAGGCAAACACTTATACCTTTCCATTTTTTTTCTTTTGCAGCTATAGCACATCTTCTTTCCACAGTCCTGTTTCTTGTACATATTTATATAGTGGTCCGTGGGAGCCCCAATCCCAATCTACATGACAAACACATTGAAATTCCGGTTTATCTGTAACAGACTTTAATTTTTTTGTATATTTCAAAATTTCCAGTAGTATGTAACAAACTTTTATTTTTTGACAGATTTAAAATAAAAATGCATTTAAATTTTTACATGTTACAGACTTTATTCTTATCTTTCTCCACTCTATATGACAAATGCATTTCATTTTTAATATGTTACAAGCTTTTATTCTTATCCTTCAACCGTCTCTATGGCAAATGCATTTACTCAACAATGAAACCACTGTTTACTTATACCTGATGTTCACAAATGCATTTAAATTTTTATATTTCTTATCTCCTATTAATTTTATGTCATCATATATTTTTATCTTTCACCAGTCCATATGTGAAAAGCATTTAAATTTCCAAATTTATTCTTCCATTGTAAACAAATTTTTACTTCGTTATATACTTTCAAAAAAAATAGGTTTGCTATATACTTTCCAAAAATAGATGGTGCTCTGCGTACCAACCCTCCTTTCCTTTTGGCCCATCTTCCATGATATACATGTTGCACACAACATTTATGTGATATACATTTTGCACCCAACACCATTTCATTTACAATTTGACCCCATTTTCCACAATTTGCTTTCTAACCTCATTGGCAGGGACTGTGCTGCAACACAACCTTGTTTCATGTTGGAGTGTAAAACAAGCATGCATATTACATTCAAAGGGTAATATTACTTTAGTTCTTAGGTTAAGAAAATAAGTTGTATATGGAAACCTGATGTGATAAGTTACAAGTTATAAGGTGTGTAACAAACAATTATATTAAGAATGGGCATAGAAGAAATGTGTAAGGGTACCTTAAGAAAGAAAAATTTGGTAGTTATTATACAATAGTTGTGTTATACTTTGGTTCACTTTAGAGACAAGTGAATAAGATAACAATAAAACAAAAAAAATAATAGATGGGTTTTTTAGTACATTACATATGGTATTAGAGCACAGTTGACAACACTAGACCTTATAGGAATTACCATAATTCTAAAATAGAATTATTTTTACTTAATTACCAACAAAGAAAAATATTTGATTGCTAAAGTGACATGATATTATTTAATCTTACAATATGTTGATCGAGAGCAAAGAAGAAATTAACCATGAAGGAAATGCCAACCAACCAAACCCTCAACAAAAAAGTGATAGCAACTCAGTTACCAAGTGATGTAAGCAATGAGAAATATGATAGTATAACTTCATACGTTTAAGACTAATAATGAAAATATTAAGAAAGCACAAGAAGAACAATAATAATTACATAGCTGAGAAAAGTAATTCAAACAAGACAGAGACAAACCAAGAGAACAACAAACGATCATCTGGAAACTCAAGTATGGAATCAAGATCAAAAAATAGATCATCAACAAATACTCAATATAAAAAATACCAACAAATGCCTTCTACTAAAAAGATGAAACAGTTAGATCATTTGGAAGGAGAATTAAAAAAAAAAATCCCCCCACTTTTGATGGAGAATCAAAGACTGGAGAGAAATTTTAAGCTTGTCTGCTAGACATCAAAAAGTACTTCCAGATTTATAATTATTCTAATAACATGAAGGTTATAATGGCCATTTATAATCTGAAAGGGTAGGCTAGTATCTGGTGGCAAGATCTGAAACTAGCTAAAGTATTGAAAGAGAAAAGAATGGAATAGTCAGAATTCAAGAAGTATTTCAAGAAACAATATTTATCAGAAAATTATTATGAAAGAAAACCTAAATAATTTGATTAATTAAGACTAGGACATATGTCTATGGATGATATGATTAATAAGTTTCTAGATATGCTAAATTTGTGCCTTATATTAAGGAAGATAAAGTGAAAATTTAGAGGTTCATAAGTTGTCTACCACGTTCCTATAAGAACATAATTGAATTTGCCAATCCTAAATCTTTGAATGAAGTGTTTAGAAAAGCAAGAATGTGTTATGAAAAGTATAAATAGAGATGTGAAACTCCTAAATAATGGTAGGACACAAAACAAGATAAACTGAATCAACAAAAGAAAGGGCTCAAACTAGCTCCTTATCGAAATATGAGGAAAGGAATCCACATAAATGACTATCCATCTAGTACACAACAAGCTCAAGGACAGAAAAAACCAATTAATTTTGGTTATAAGAAGACAACAAATAGTCCCAAAGAACCATTGAAATTTTGGGAGTGTGGAGAAACACACTTGCGAAGAAATTTTCCACGCTTAAATCCAGCAAGTAGGACTACAGTTCACAATCTACAGGAATCTACCACAGTAGGATACATTGGGAAAAGCATACACAGAATTAATGTTTCTCTCGAAGGGAGACAATCAGATCATCACTCTACTGTAGTCGAAAGTGAAGGTAATATAAAAAACAAACAAATCTCTATACTAATAGATCCAGGGGAAAGTTTGAGTTACATAACCCCATCATTAGTATAAAATTGTAAGTTGGCTAAGGTTAAACACCCTAGGTCTTGGTTAGTACAATTAGCAACTGGCACAAAACGGAAAGTATCAGAGTATATTTATAAGTGTGATATGGGAATAAACGATCAAAATACTTTGGTTAACTTAAATGTATTACCCTTAGGATCATATGACAGTCATGGTGGTATATATTGGTTGGAATCACAGAAGGTCCTGCAAAATTGTTACGAAAAATCATTTGTGTGTCAAGACGAAAATGGGATGAAAATAATAGTCTAAGGGTTAAGTGTTATGAGGAAAATCACTCTATGGCATGGGGTAAACCATAACAGATGGAAATGACTACAAAAATAAACTCTAATCTCAAGTATTCTATATAAACAAATATCCTAACATGACAAGACAAAGAGCCTACCTCGTCCAGACGTTCGATGAAGTCCATCGTTGAGCACTTGAATCAAAGCAATACATCTACAACTTATCCTCAACAACCAAGATACACAAGAATATGGTGATAATATATAAAGTTTGAACATATAATATAATAATCCATCAATATTCATAACAAATATGCCCATGGAATAAAAATTCATATATTTGCAAGACATTAATTGGATGAGAAAAGAGTATTTCTGTTAAAATGTAATCAACATAAGTGTATGAATGGCAAACTTCTGTGTTGGAACATTCGGAACCGATAAACTAAGTCCCTTCCAGCTGGGCCTCCACCACTTCAATCCTCCACCAAAGGCAAGCTCATGTAAGAGAGATAATGAGATTCTCCATCTAAGAGGGAAGATCTTGTGGGTTGAACACTATGTTCAAACTTAAAAGGACAAAGGGATGCTAAGTCAATATGAAGTGAATAATTTATCCAGAGTAACTTTTCTCTCAAAGTTGAATTCTTTATCCTTCTTTCCATGCTTGGATATGGCCCATTTATAGCCTTCAAATGGAACTGAAGGGACGATTCAGAGCGTTTCCTATATATGGAAGGTCAAGGATCATGGATCTCATTACATGCCATCAAATCCCGACACCATTTTTAACTTTAGGAATTGTTATCATGCAATTTGTAATTATTCGAAAGGAAAAGGTTAAGGGAACAAAAAAATGGTGTAACATGAGGTTATCCTATCATTGTCACCTCAACATGATACCTCTTTTTATTTATGGTTGATGGCCTAGAGGAGACGTCCCTGGTGACCTGGGGGTTTGAGAAGGAAAAGGTCAAAGTGTCTACAAAAGTATACCCTCTCATAGGTCACACTGATCAGAAAGTCCCAAGGTTTTAACCAATGAAGTAATGAAGTGCTTAGATGTACCTTCCCGGGACAAACCCACAAGAAAAATATATCTTTTGCAAGTATAATTTGATGTTAGTACTTCATAAAACTGTGGACTTATCAATAAAATCAAAAGTTGATGTTTGATCAAGAAAACATAATTTTATAACAACAATGTTTATAAGACAATTGCTTCACAATAAATGACTTAAAAAATATTCACAATGACCAAAAATAATAAATTAATGATAGCAATGTGTTAGCATTTGTCAGAAGCTAATTAGGTAGTGTATAAATCAACTTTATAATTTCTCTCAAGTGCTTTTAATGCTGCAATAGATGGTTGTAGATTTCTTTTATAGCAATAGCAAGTAGGTTAGCTAATTAGTCTACTCTAGGGTTAGGAAAGGTTAGTAGAGAGCTTGAGGTAAAAATTTTGAGAGTTGTTTTCATCAATAAATCAAGTGCAAGCCTTAGATCAGTGTTTTTACGGTTAATGGAGTCTCTTTTAGTAGCGAAAATATTGAAGGAACAAATGATAATATGAGATATAGAGACAATAAATTAAAGGATTGAAGTGTTCATAACCCAAGGCCTCAATCACTAAACCCTAGGGGGGAAATGGCCACTAGTAAGTAGGTCACCCTAGGCCCTAGTGGTTTTCCTCCTTCTTTATCTCAAGGATGAAGTAGATCATGGATAGATGAAGAAAATGAAGATAGGGTGTTGCAATGGCAAAGAACTTAGTAAAAAGATTAAACAAAATAGGGTTTCTAGCACAATCTATTAGGTGAAAAGTTGTTAAGGAAATAACAATAACATGTACTTTAGCCTCCTAGGGTTTTAAGCTAGAAATTTCATAATCTTAGAATAAATTCAAGATAAATACACCATGTAACAATTCAAAATGAATAATAATTGCAGAAAATGTACTTACATTCACCAAGAATCATCTAACAATAGGCCTAGTTGAAGACTTCCACCAAGAAAAATGCTAAAATACACCAAAACTAGCTGCCTTCAAGAAGTGCACACCAAATTTCAGTCAATAAACCCTAAGTAGGGCACAAATTTCAGACCTCACTTACGTGTGAGTGAAAGATCATGAATAATACAAGGGAAAAAACCCTTATTTATACAGTTATAATGACCTTTAATTTACATATTAGGTAAAAAAGGTTGACATGGTGAGTTTACATGTAATATCCATTTTTTACAATAAAATGAAAAATTAAACCCTAAATCAATCAAAAAAGGTGATGTCATGCCCTTTTAGGGTGATGTTAGGCCTCTCAGGTGAAACATTGGCCTCCAGGAGTAAAACGTTAGTCCTCCCAAGGCCTATGGATCAAGCCACACATGCCACTTGGCACACAACTGCCTCCAAAGTGTCCATCAAACTTTGGATGATGGCATGGGTCTTCCAAGGCCAACATCATACTGGGAGGGAAAGACCCCCCTGGGTCCAGGCCTGCCAGGTTGTCTCTGGTGGAACGTCCTCCTCTCTCTCGGGTGCAAGCCTCTGATATGTGTCTTCCCCTGGCTCGGGTCTCAGCATCAATTTGGTGGGATTTTATCCTTATGGAGGTCTAAACTAATCATATCCCCATGTGTACATGTCTGTTGGGTTTGGCCCTACAACAAAAACAAGTACACCCTCCAAGGGATCATAAGTCATAGGGATCATAGAAATGTCAATCAAGTCCAATAAAAAAGTTATCTAAACATGTGCATAAAACCCCCCTTTCCCAGACAAGTGCTCAAAGATGTTATGATATTCTACAAGCCAGGTTTGGAGAGGGTGTCAGGAGGTCCTACTGGGCTAATTCACATTGGATGTGGGATGTTTCCAGGTGAAGGAAAATCTAGTTCATGTAAGTGGATGAGGTGGTGTAGGGTTGTTTGAGCAATGGGTGCAGTGATGACATGGAAATGTATCGCTTACCTGTGGGTGCCTTTAAAGAGGGTGAGATGCACCTTTTCATGGATGCAAATGTTTCCAAGCCCATTCAATTCCTTTTAACTTTTTATATTATTAATTTTTCTTTCAAGAGACTAGTTAGGGGGCATTTCCCTCGCATGCTAACCAGTGGTGACAATGTTACCCACAAGCATTTCACGGAGATGAGAAGGTTGGCTCGTGATGAGACCCCCTTTCTCTTAGCTATGCCACCAAGAGCCACTACCCTGGTGTGGTTACTAGATTAATGGTAGTGTGATATCTCTACATGAAAATGGACCTAATAGGTTGGATCTTTATGAGTCCCCCTATCCTCCAACTAGCTATTGATTTTATTATTTTATGGGTCCCTTTGTTTCTTGCTGAGAAGCCATTTATTTCTTTCTCAAGGATCTTGAAGCAAAGCATATGAATATTTGTTCTTTTGGTTTTTTTATTTTTCCAGCTACTTTTACTCTCTAGGCCTTTAGCCCCTTCTTCCCGCGAGGTAAGGTGCAACCCATTGCTATCTTGGCAAACCCAATGCCCGAACCAATGTAGGGGATGGATGAGAGGGAAACCGATGAAAAGTGATAAGTATGGTGGGAATGGATGATGACCTTTCATGAACCAACTGAGTGGCAACTCAAATCCTAAGGGAACCAACTTTCTAGGGCATCCTATCATTCCCCTCAAGTGTGGACATGTGGAAAGGCATAAGGTCCAAGCAGACATCAAAAGTAAAACGAATTAAATGCACACATTCAAATGTTTTGAGAATCAAAGTGACACATACCATGATACCTAGACTCATTACCTCATGGAGCAAGACCCATTTTTGTAGAAGAACCAAGCCGATGGAATGGATGTTGCTACTGCTAACAAGATGGAGATGCTAAAGAAGAAATATGGGCCCTCCAGGGCTAGGTTCAAGTTAATATGGCTCTCGATACTCCATGTCTAGGATCTGTGGGCCTCGAGACATAATCTCCTTAGTTATCCCTAGGCTAGGGGATAATATCTGGCTCCAACTCGGTGATGTGTGTTCACCGTAAAGCGCATGAGAACCTGTTGATGGGAGTTTATGACACACCGTCAATGAGAAGGGAAGATATGGACCGGGGTTGTATATTTAACCCAAGCTATTTGGAATAATCTACCCTTATGGGTTTTATGGCTCTATTAGCCAACTAGGACTCTAAAGTAACTAAAATATGTGAACTAAATAAAGGTACAATTCTATCAATTGAAACATTATTTACAATTTCTTAACTAACAATGATTATGTACAATATATATATATATATATATATATATATATATATATATATATATATATATATACAATTTACAAGGTTTAAGCAAAGCCTTGTGAAAATAATTGTATTAAACTAATGGATCATAACAAGATTAAAAATAAACAAAACTATTTTAGTATAATAATTGACAAACTAATAAGCAATGAGTGAATAAGATTGTAAATGATAAAATGATAATGGACAAAGAATTTAACGTTTAAATGATGCAATCGTTATTCATTTTCAAATCAACAAATTAAATAAATAACAAATTAACTAACCTTACATTGATCAACAATACTAAACTAGATTTGTATCTCTGTATTGGTATAAGCTCCACTTAACCTATGTCAAGTATAAATCTATGACACAAGAGAGAAAGATACTTCCTAAAAAAACTCAAAGATGTCTTTTATATTCCGGAACAAGTCTATGATGATAGAAAGACAATTGATTTTATATCATGTGACCTTAGAATGTTTAATAACTGAAAATAAAATAAATTTCAACTCTCAGTGAATGGTATTACCAGCTACCTAACATTAGATGTAAACTCAAAATGCTTGGATAGGTGAATAGTCACAGATATCGATAGGACCAAAATATAATGAACCATGTAAAATAAAACATAACATGAAAGATTATATGCATAATAGATTAAAGCTAGTTCGATACAAATAAAATTTCACATCTAGAAATTGCATGAGAAAACAATGAAAAAACATTGAATAGTCTACACAAGACAAGAAAAAGAGTAAATTGTTTCCCATATAGTTTCAAAAAAATATGTCCATAATATGGTCCACAAGGAATTGCCTCTATCACTGGGAAAGCATCGTTATTTAAACAAGTTCCTGATATGTTCCTCATATCATGCAAGATATAGGCAGATCTTTCTTTTAATAAGTTTCTACTAAAATAAATAGCAAAAATATAATTCTATTGAAATCTTACAATCCAAAATAGTTACATCATTAAACATTGTTTAAAAAAAAAAAAATTACAAGTCCATTATATGATCAACCTATGACTCATTCCATTAATCGTAGAACATTAACCTGTTGTTCACCTGAGACAAGGAAAACTAAATCTAAATTAGACAATAATCAAATAAATAATTTAAAGACAAGCTACAAAATCTTTGATTCTGTAGCTGGTCTAAATAAAAACAAAATCAAAACGCATTTATTTATTATCAAAACAAAATCAAATCAGAAATTACAAGAGAACTATTTACCAATCAGAAATTTGAAAGAGAGACATCAGACAAATATAAGTTTATAATGGAATTGAAATTGGGGGAGTTTTTAATAACCACACTTCCTGATCTCTTGAAACGCTTATTGCACCTGTGTGAATTTGATTGAATGCAAACCCTGATATTATCGTTTTCCCTCTCAAGAACTACGTTTTGAGTGATCACTTGATTCAAATACTCCTGTAGGTAAGGAATATCTTGATAGTATCCATAGATCCAGTCACAACAACTATCACAATACACCAGTTCTAGATTTGGTAAAAGATGAGTCATATTTGTAGTGGGAGATATTCCTTGTTCCATAATCCTTTTGGGATCATGTTGAATGCCTAAAAAACCTTGTTTTTTCTTTAAGAAAGGAGGCATATTCGATACAAAATAGTATTTGGGTGCATCGACGCTGGTATCATCAACAAAAATCTAGTCGTCGACATCAATGATAGGGATAGGTTTTTCACGATTGTGATGTTGATTCCTCAACATTCTGGAAAGGAGTCGACCAGATCTTTTGTTCTTAAAATCAATAGCTGGAACTCTGTGTGTTTTACATCTACCATGTTTCTTGATTTTAATTTCATTAAAATCAACCACCTCTGGCCTAGGACTAGGAACATCAAGGACCTTACCCTTCATATTATCCAACACATCTTCTAAAGATTTTGTAGGAACAAAATCAGGCCTCTAGTGTGTGCATCTAGATGACTTATCAAAATAAACAAGGGTTTTGGTTATTGATATAGGGATTCTTTGCAATTCGACATGAAGGTCTCTCAGAGAAGGAGTCGATAAGCAAGGGTTGGTAAGTTCATCAAAACAAAAAGGTGAGCCGATTACGGTTTTAGGTGGAGTGAAAACATTCCACGAAATCTTTCCAATTATCCCCAACCTTTGACAGTTGTTAAATGACCAACATTGTCATGAGATAGTTCAAGATTCCCACCATCTGTCTATACATTGTACCATCTACCTCCTTTGAACCATCATCATGAGAGAGTTTTATGTTATGTTTCATTGGAACAAAAGAAACTTTACATTGATCCATCTTAAACGTATTAAGTACCTCTCTAACATATTTACCTTGGGACACAAAGGTTTGACCAACATTTCTCCAAACTTCAAGACCTAGGCAGTAATGTAACTCACCAAGATCTTTCATTTCAAATACCTGTGAAATATGCTTCTCAATTCCACTAATCATTTTTTATGAATTTCCTGTAATGCTTAAATCATCAACATATAAGGATATAAGTACAACATGCCCCTTTTCATCAAACTTGGTATACATATTTGGATCACTTTTTCTCCTCATAAAATCGTGTTGAGTAAAGAAGGAATCTATATTCTCATACCATGACCTAGGTGCATGTTTCAGCCCATACAATGCTTTCTTTAATTTAGACACTAAATGTTCTTGACCACTTTTCACAAACTCCTCTGGTGGAGTAAGGTAAACCTCCTCCTTTAACTCACCATTCAGAAAATCATATTTTACATCTAATTGGTGAAACTTCCAATGGTACTTTGTAGCTAATGCAATTAACAATCTTATAGTATTTAATTTAGCTACTTATGCAAATGTGTATGCATATTCAATACCCTCTTTCTGTGAGTACCATTTTTCCACCAATCTAAATTTGTATTTGTACATACTACCATCAACATTAAATTTAAGTTTGTATATCCATTTACATCCAATGGGATTTTTATCTTTAGGAAATTCAACCAATTCCCAAGTTTTGTTTTTCATTATAGAGTCATATTCTTCCTTCATTGCTTTTATCCACTCTTCATGTTCATTAGCTTCATTAAAAATAATGGGTTCTATGACATTTGAAATATTACTCATCGGGATATAGTCTTTATACCTTTTAGGTAGACAAACCTGTCGTGAAGATCTTCTTAATTCGTTGGTGACTTCTTCTCCATTTTGTGAAGATCCTTCTTCATTGTTGGGTGTATCCATGTCACTGGATGCATCTTCCTGTTGTTTCTCCTATTTTCATTGTTGTTCTTGTTGCTCTTCTTTGACATATTCATATTCAAGAAGTACATGCCATCCTTCATGATTGTTTTCTTCATTATTTCCTTCTTCTTTCTCCTAGAATATTACATCTCTACTTGCAAACACTTTGTGAGTAGATGGATCAAATAGTTTATATGCTTTAAATTATGAACATTACCCTTTAAAATTACATTTGACATCTTTCACATCAAGCTTCTTCTTGTTCTCCTTTGGAATATGTGAAAAATCCTTACACCCAAATATCCTCAAATTATTAACTATTGGTTTAGAATCATACAAGGCTTCAAAAGGAGTTTTACGATTAAGTCACCTTGTTAGAATTCTATTATTTAAATAAACATTAGTGCTAATAGCCTTAGCCCATAAAGTATTTGAGATAATCTTACCTTTCGTCATACTTTTTGCACACTCACAATCATTATTTAATGTTTTGAAGTCATCAACATAAGGCATAGTATATCCATCAATTACAAGCTCCCATAAATCTTTAGTGATGAATATAGGTTGCATGTGTTTTCTCCAATATAAATAATATGTGGCAACAAGTTTATGAAACAAAATATTGCTTGTCGCCATGAAGAATAAAGAAGAATGAGGGCGGAAGAATACTCAAGAAAAAATAAAGTGTCCCACTTCACCCAGGACAAGAACCAATGTCCCAAAAAATCGGGACTCAATCACCACCAAAAAATAATTATTTTATTAATGTTTGAGTACAATGAAGAACTAAAAGCTCAATTCTTCCAAAGTATGACAATCAACACTTCTTATATCTCCCTTCACTAACAAATATTACTTTTTGCTAGTTTATAAAAACACCCTTTACGAAAAAAAAAAAATTGTACCCAAAAATAATAAGAGTTTTAAAATAATCTCTCTTACATTTATTTTCTCATAAACATAGAGCACTAATTCTCTCTCATATAAAACCATCCACCTATTATCTCTTTGTTGGACAACAAATGAATAAAAAATTACAACCCTTGCCTTTTACACTTTGAATATAATAAGAATCAAAGATTGTGTTCTTCAGGTAATTGAATAAATGAAGGCTTGTGAAAGAAAATGAATGATCAACCATACAAACACGAGAGGTCAGCAATTTAAAAAAAAACTTACAATTTCAGCACAGGTCAGAATCGAGTGCTGGTAAGACTTCATGCTTGATCGCTCGAGTTCTCACCAGATCTCTCCAAATCTCTCCAGTTCGCACTTGATCGCTGCACACACTAGATAGCCACCAGATCGCTCAATCCACGTGATGAAGCCAAAGTTCAGTCTTCATATATAGCACTTCAACATATGGGGCTTGAAGCTACCTTTGTGTATTCTAATACAAAATTTCAGTACACACCTGTATAACAATTCAACAAAAAAATTGCATGTTTGTTCCAAAACATCTCACACAACATCTCCTCTTCTTCACATAGACCAGATGACAGTCTTTCAAAAAAATGACGGTTATTCGCTTGGTGGTTGTTTTAAATAAGATCGACTCCTTTAACTAGTAGGAGATGTGGCTCCCTCCGATGCATAGACTTGTTCATGCATGCTTCAGTGACTCCTTGGAAGCTACTTACTCAAACTCACACAACTTCCTTTCCCACATGGATTTGACTATAGTGGAGGCAACAATTCCAACATAGTAAGGACAATAACTTCTCAGAAAACCCAACAACTTCACAAATTCCTCATGCCTTTCCTTGCTCTAATACCAAATGAAGAAAATACACCAGCATAATAATAGAGCAAATAATCCAATAACAATGAACACTCAGCTCAAGCTTTCTCATTACCAAAGAATGAATTTATACAATGAGAGAAGATGTTATGGGAAATCATCTTCTCCTACAATCTCTCCAATAATCTCTCCATGAATCTCTCAAAGATATTTCCTAACTTTAATTATACTTTCGAGACATAACAAATAACAATAATACTAAAAACAATTACATCTAGAATATGATAAATGAATCATTATTCCAACACATGTCATGTGAATTGAAGCTTCAAAATCCACAAACCATGCATCAGCATCATCAGTTTCAGCAGAAAACGCAGCATTAGACACAAATAGTTTAAGATCATTCGAATCAAAATTTGTGTTTTCTTCTGCAAATTGTCATGAATGTTTTCTATATTTGTGTCTAGCCTCATCACTTAACATTCTCTGGAAAGATGCCCAGTCCTATCACAATAGAAACACTTAGGCTCATTTCTATTAGATGACATAGCCTGATTTGGCTTTGGGAATGACATACCCTGATTTGGCTTTGGAAATGACTTCCTCTGAAATGAACTTCCTCCTCTGCCTCCTTCTCCTGGTTTCCCTTTCGAGAATATCTTCTTTGTCCATAGTGCTAAGTGTGACTTCTAAGGATTCAAACTAGTGCACCTCTCTTCTTGGAGCAATATACATGTGAGTTCCTCAAAAGTAGGATCTTTCTCTCTCGCTGCAGGGTCTGTTATAAACATTTGATAGTCCTTTATCATTCCATTTAAGGTAATTGTGACAAGGTCAGTGCTTGAGACTGTTTCTCCTATATCTCCCAATTTTCCTTTCATGTCTTTAATTCGCCCAAAAAAATTACTAACAGAGTCATGTATATCCATTTTAATACTTAGCAATTTACTCGGTGGATCCTATATGTAGCAAATCTATTTCCTCACACTAGTGTTGCCTTTGTTGCACACAACCTTATAATCCACCATGACTGCAGTGTACTTTTTCTCAGTCGGTCGTTGCTCACACGACCAACACAGATGCAGCTCCCTCTGCCATGATTTTCCCAGCACCTTCAACGACTCCACCTGCACCTTACTCTACAGCACCATATGGTTGCTCTGAGCGGATCCACGAACTGAACAAGAGTGTGGCCCTTAATATGATGGAGAAGATCTTCACGATACCTCCATGCTCCAACATAGATAACTCCTCACTCCAGCAACCAACGATCACGCTCTGCTACCAACTTGAAAAAGGAAAGACAAATTAGAAGGAATGAAACCTACTACTCTCAGCACCTGGAGGTAGCCAAAAAAAAGCTACGCTCAATTCATTCAATTAATCAATGAGGAGTACATGATTATATAGGATTACATTCAGTTTAGAGAGTTGGATCAAACCTCTAGAAATTAGGATCTAAATCCTAAATAAACACCAAATCAAAACCTACTTAACTAATAGAATCTCCATTATTTCTAAGTCATATTAATACCACTCCACCTATCATGTTCTACAAATTACTCAATTATATGAATAGGTAAGAGAAAAAAGACACTACACTATGAAGACCTAACAAGTAACAACCTATTTGACGATATGCATGTGTACCCAGAATGACAATCCGATTAGCCAATTCTTCATTCCATTAAGGAAAGGTGACACTGGCATTAGTCCAATCTTCCTGCACAAAAATAACATATTTCTTACCTGTAATCAGTTGGTACGAGACCATATCTACTCCTGATAGAATCTCAACATTAAACGATCATTTCAAGTATTTTTACAAGGTGTGGTGTGTGAACTTTTGACTCTCTATGGCAATTATTGTTTGACATAACATAGATACATAGGAATGTTAATGTACTAATATTTTTTTTTTAATTTTATCCACTTATTGAATTTACAAAATCCAAACAAAACTTAATACGCTATATCACTTGATGATCATGAGTTCAATACCAACCAAATAAATCATTTTCTGGGAGGATGTTCTCATCTTGGGTGGCGTTTAAGATTAGAAGCTTATCCCGCACAACAATTTTGTCAACAGAATATTAAAAAAATAACACTTACAGATTAGGCATGGGAAAATCAATGCTAAGAGGATTACTATGGGATTACATTTAAAGGTCACATGGAGCACGTTGGCTAATGCATGGTCACATGATTGAATTATATTAAAAGTTGATAGAATAGTTAATGCTACTAGTGACATGATCGCAAGTTGCAAGAGGAATTAAAGAGGAATTGGAGGTTCAACTTGTGGCAATTGCAATTGAAATGTGTCTATAAATTGCTCAGGAATTAATGAACCAATCCATCTCGATCCCCCCTGCAAATGCTTGATTGACTGCATCCATTAATCAGTTAGGATGGGCAAGTGTCGTATAACCCCCTGTTTCTCTATATTATTGGCTTTGTTTATGGCCTTCACGACGACAGGCTCTATTAGTGATGGGAATCATCCGGGGAAGATGATATTGTGTTTACAAGACAACGGTTTAACAAATATCACAACCTCATCCCCTACTTCCCAGTCGCAATATGATGATCTTCTTTAGTTTTCTGCGCAGAACCGTAGATTTGTGAAGCATGACATGGCCAAATCTGGTGTGATCGCTATACCGCAAAGCAGAGAATAAGTGAGGATTGGTGTGATTTGTTGTGTGCAACATGGTTGGGATATCCGAGTCTGTAGCAGTAGGAACAACTACAAAGGGCTCTCTTACATCTTCGACAGTCCCTTCGTTCTCATCGATCTCATTAACCTTGACAAGTTCAATGTCAACACTGAGTCGACGAAAGCATGGGTCGAAGGCGATGCCACGTTGGGTCAAGTTTATTCTGAGATAGCAGAGAAGACCTAAACCCATGGCTTTCCTACCGGGATTTTCCACACTGTAGGCTTCGGAGGTCATATCGTCGGAGGTGGGCAGGGTTTCCTCTCTAGGAAATATGGCCTCGCAGCTGATAATGTGATCGATGCCTTGCTCATTAACACCTCCGGTAATATTATGAACAAGAAGACGATGGGGGATGATGTGTTTTGGGCATTGAGAGGCAGTGGAGGTGGTTGCTCGGGTGTTGTGATTTCCTGGAAAATCAAACTGGTGAGTGTCATGTCCATTCTTACGGCCTTTAATGTCTCAAGAACCGACCGAGACACGATAATGGAGGTGGTCCGTTGATGACAATCTTTCAGTCCTACCATGGACGAGGATATGTTCATGCACATGTAGTTGTTTGGCATCAATAAAGTGGAAGGAGAGAAGAAAATGGATGTGAATGTGTCTTTCCAAGAAGTGATCAAATTTGAAGGGTAGGTTCTAATTTATGTGAGAAGGGTATATAATCATGCAACCCTTCATAAAAAAACGTGTTAAATAAAATATTATATTTTTAACCAAATTTATATCTAATAAAATAATTAGTACAAGCTAAATGGCTAAATAACTAAAAAATATTACAATTATAACAACATCAAATAGATATTTAGTCAAATTTGAAAATGTAAACAAAATTTGTAAATTGTATTAATTCTTTTAAAATTGAAATAATACATTTTGTCCCCAAAACAAAGTTATATTTGAGTGTTTTTATCCATCATATTTCATCTATCCCCAACTCATGTCCTTAAACCAACATAACCACAAAAAGGTTATTATGTAATGCATTCGTCAAAAAAACTTTGGAAATTAACTGCAACCCCAAAAGGGCTACTATGTAATACATATGTCCAAAAAAAAATTGAAAATTAATGACAAACCCCAAAAAGTTGTTCCTTTTGGAAATTAACTGCGACCTTCTCCTTGCAACTTAGCCTTGCACAATATCCTGCAATTATTAAATTTAATATGTTTGAGAAAAGATCATTACAAAAGAATCGTTGGTGCAATATTCAGAGTAATACCTCAAACATATTCAGAGTAATACCTCTTGTTTATTGAAACTAGTATAACCATTGATATGATGTTAACTATGATCATAAGGGTAATCACTCACAAAATAGACTAGATTACTAGATCATTAGAAACCTCTGTGAACACTTTAAATCTTCATCTACTAAAACAATATTTAGTAAATTAAAGAGTACAAAGATTTCATTCTATGAGCTAATTAAAACAACAAATAACTAGGAATTATTCTACATAAATCTATAGTCTAGAAATTCAGGACAACAAGAACAATCTCCAACAAATTATCATGGTACTCTATTACTGAAAGAAATTACAACAAAAAAATTCAAATAAATGAGTGGTTCTACCAAGTGTTTTGTAAGGTAAGCCACTCATAAAAATAATGATTGAAACTTACATTCACATTCTTCAAAACTACCAGATCTCTGCATGCTTTATGATAGGGATGAAATGGTTGAGCATGTATTTTGGAAATGTCCATCTGCAAAGAAACATTGAGGATGTTTGTTAATTTGTTAATTTATAGTTCAGAACTACACTCAAAGAATTACAACCTATAGTCACAAACTGAAGTTTAGAAACCTTTGTCAAAACTTCATATATGTATATACTAAGAAAATTTTATGTAAATTCAGGAGTACAAACACTGCCTTCTGTGAAGTGATTCAAACAACAGATAACTAAGAATTATTCTACATAAATCTGCAATCTAGAAGTTTAGGACAACAAGCATAGTCTCCAACAAAATATCGCAATACTCTATTACTGAAAGAAATTACAACAAAAAACTTCAAATAAATGAGGATTGGTTTTTCCAAGTGTTATGTAAGGTAAGCCAATGATAATAATAAATATTGAAACTTACATTCACATTCTTCAAAATTACCAGATCTTCGATCATTATAGATATGAATCTATTTTCCTAGTGGAAGAGGCATTTGAGATTTCATCTATTTCCATTCTTCATAAATAGTGTTTCAATCTACCTCGTTTAGAGAATGAGGTGCAGTGAGAGAGAGAAACATTAATATATCCAATGTTTCTAAAGAAAGTCTTGATCTATCATCATTTTTTATCCAATTTAATTTGGAGAAGACTCTTTCACATAATGTTGTGCTAGCTAGAATAACAAGAATAGCTTGCCATAGCTACATCAAACATGGAAATCCTTCAAACCAGTCAGGTTCACCTCGGCATAAATCCCATGCTCCAAACATATTCCTTTTAGGGTATGATTTATACATAGTACAAACAAATTCGTCCATTTCACCCAAACATCTAGCACTATCCACAATAGTTGAGTCCCCAACACTAAATTTCTCACATAAACATGTTAGCCATATTCTTGTTTAAGAGTCTCTATCATCCATATCCTCATAATAACTACGAGGACTAAACAACTTAGCAGCATTAAATATAGGAAAATATGTGAACCTTGCATTTAGAGAGTCAATCACTTTCATTACAAAACTTTTTCCCAACATAATGAAATCATCTAGTGTCCCCAGTCTTTCTGACTTTGGCAAACTATCAAATCTCGTTGCATGTACATGTACCATACATGTGCAATCTACAAACTCAAGAGTTCCTTGTTGTTTTTTACTTAAAAAATATGATATGTGCATTGCACCAACCCCAAATATGCCTCTTAGAAATCGCTTATGAAGCAAGCTAATAATGATATCCAAACTAGTTCCAATAGATGTAATGCCAACATGATCTTCTTGGAACTTTTGATTCAGCTTATTCAACTCAATAAGCACATCTGCAAGTAAATGGATGAAAAATTGAACTTGAAATATTTTGGCTAGGTCATACAATTTTTTCTCCCGTAACTTCCAATCTTTTAACAAACCTGGTATGAGATTAACGAGTCTTTACATGACTTTGCCTCTAGAAAGCCATCTAATGTGATGAATTTGTAACACTTCTAGCCTTTTGATTTGAAATGACTCCATTAAATCTTTCAATTCTCCATGTCTTTTAGTAGATTTCCCTAGCCATGAATAAACCTTGTTTGCAAACTTATCAATAGCTTGCAACTCTGCAAAATAAGATGAAGCATCATTTGCTATTAATGCTTCCCGATGAGCTATGTAGTGTATATCTAATAAATGAGGAGCATGTAGACGAAGCTGAGTAGATAAATCTTCACGAATTCCCCTCATGGATAAATCTCCATCAGATCCAAATCCAACCAACTTTATCAAGGATAGATTCATTTCTGCTAAAAGAGATGTCATAGCGTCATACATAGATTGTGATGTCCCATCCCTAATTTGAAGTAAGCGTATGAATTTTGTAACACATTGAACTCTTCCTTCATTTGTTAAATATGTAATATAAATGATTAAATGTTGCACCATAGTCCGATCAATACTTTCATCAACTGAAATTGAGTAAAATGGGTTGTTGAAAATATTATCTTTTAAATTTTTCCAATATACCTCCTTAGCATATTCTAGAAACTCTTTTCGAGATGTTGTATTTGTATATGCTGAATCTTGATCTATTAGAAGCATGTGAGGAGTGTTTTTATACCTATTCAAGTCACAAATTGACTTATACACTTCTAAAGGTAAATCATGTATGGCGACAAAATACACATTTTCAATTACCGATATAATTCTCTCCTTTTGAGCATCCACCATTAGCTCTACATGTTTAGTAATTGGAAGAGTACTTCATTTTCTTTCCCCCACTAAAAGTTGCAAAGAAAAGTTATGAGCCTCTGATGTTGTATGGATGTTTAGACCACTAAATCGAAGGGTCATACTTCCATATTTAGCAAATGGAGTTTCCTTTTTAAATTTTACACACCATGAACACTTTATCATTTCAACGCCATTACAATATTTTACGACATAAGCCCATGGGAATCTTGTCTTCCAGTTGGACTTGAATGCTCTTTTGGGCCTCTTGGATGTTGGTTCATCTTGAGAAAGTTCTGCACTATCTAATTCGTGGCCTTCAAATGGATGATCATATACTTCATTTTCAAAGTTGCATGTTGATTAGAGCATTGAGGAAGACCAAATGCATCAGCTATTGAATGTTGTTTTTTATCCTTTTTAGGATGACCCAGAGGTGACATTTTTCAATAATTTATACCTATACACAATAAAAAAAAAATAGGGAATATAAAAATACAAATTAAATGAGAATAAAATCATTTGTATGTCTCTTTACAATGAATAACATTAATCCAAATCTGTTTTTCTTTAACTGTCAAAATTGACCCAACAAAACTCAATACTACAATTGAAACCACATATATCATATTTTCAGCAAACAAAAAATCTGCACAATTCAGATTTTTAGTAACAGTGACTCTTGGCTCTTAAAGGACACTTCATTCAACCGTCCCTTGGGAGCCATGGATATAGATATAGCTATCTTTATCTTCTATATTCTATTTTTATTTGACATGTGTCTATGTTAATTATGTAATAATTTCCATTTTTTAGTAACATAATGGCTTATCGGTGTGGATCTTGAAATGTTTATAATGTCAATAAGTAGTCTAGGAGTTTCGTGCAACAAATATCTTGTTGTCCATTTTTGTGGAGATCTTGCTATCCCTTTTTGTGGAGATCTTGTTGTCCCTTCTTTTGAATATCTTTTTTTTCCCTTTTTATGGAGATCTTGTTGTCTCTTCTTTTGAAGATCTTGTTCCTATTTGTGGAGATCTTGTTGTCCCTTCTTTTGAAGATCTTGTTGTCCCATTTTGTGGAGATCTTGTTGTCCCTTCTTTTGAAGATCTTCCTGTCCATTTTTGTGGAGATCTTGCTGTCCCTTATTTTGAAGATTTTGCTGTCCATTTTTGTGGAAATCTTGTTGTCCCTTATTTTAAAGATATTGCTATCCCTTTCTGTGGAGATCTTATTGTCTCTTCTTTTGAAGATCTTGTTGTCCCTTTTTGTGGAGATCTTGTTGTCTCTTTTTGTGGAGATCTTGTTGTTCCTTCTTTTGAACATCTTCTTGTCCCTTTTTGTGGAGATCTTGTTGTCTCTTCTTTTGAAGATATTGTTGTCCCTTTTTGTTGAGATCTTGTTGTCCCTTCTTTTGAATATCTTGTTGTCCCTTTTTGTGGAGATCTTGTTGTCCCTTGTTTTGAAGATCGTGTTGTACTTTTTTGTGGAGATCTTACTATCCCTTCTTTTGAAAATCTTGCTGGCCATTTTTGTGGAGATCTTGTTGTCCCTTCTTTTGAAGATCTTCCTATCCCTTTTTATGGAGATCTTTCTATCCCTTTTTGTGGAGATCTTATTGTCCCTTTTGTGGTGTTCTTGTTGTCCCTTTTTGTGGAGATCTTGTTGTTTCTTCTTTTGAAGATCTTTTTGTCCATTTTGTGGAGATCTTGTTGTCCCTTTTTGTAGAGATCTTCTTGTCTCTTCTTTTGAAGCTCTCGTTGTCCCTTTTTGTGGAGATCTTCAGTCTCTTCTTTTGAAGATCTTGATGTCCCTTTTTGTGGAGATCTTTTTGTCCCTTCTTTTGAAGATATTGTTGTCTATTTTTGTGGAGATCTTGTTGTTACTTCTTGTGGAGATTTTTCTATCCCTTCTTTTGAAGATCTTGTTGTCCCTTTTTGTGGAGATCTTGATGTCCCTTCTTTTCAAGATCTTTTTGTCCCTTTTTTTGGAGATCTTGTTGTCCCTTTTGTGGTTTTCTTGTTGTCCCTTCTTGTGGGGTAACTTCTATTTTTTTCTCAGCTATGGTCAATACCTTGTTTTCCCTTCTTGTGGGGTACTTGTTGTAGTTGTCTTGTGATGGTCTATACCTTGGAAAAACTATCCCTAAGTCCATATGACAGAGATCAAATCCTAGAAGTTTGATCCATGAACCTAAAACTATTTCTAAGCATATTTTAAAGGTTTACATTCACACATGTGACAAATACATCATTCATAGATCTGGAGGTAAGCTTGAGGTTTTTCTTTTCACTAAATATTTTTTTGTATACTCATAATTTATTTTAGATCTGTCTATTTCTTTTCTCATATATGTTGATCTAGTGAACAAAAAATTAAAAGGACATTCTTGTTTCTATTCTTTCCCCAATTCTAACAACAATTTTTTAACATTAAGTATACTTCTAATGCTAGATTTTATCTCACGCCATTCCCTTGAAAGGTAAAACCCTGTTATTTAAACATGAGCCTAATCTTGCTTCTCCTCATAAGACCCCTACATATATGCCCATGGTTCTCTGTGATTTAATTCCATGATGAGAATTCAAGAGAATGATCCCAAAGACAACACAGTAGTTATGGCCAAAGGGAAAGGTTTAATAAAGTTTGTCCCCTTTTTTCGAGCATAAACCACTTGTACTACAAGAATTGTGCATCTATAAGATATATGCAAGTAGGTAGGACATAAATTTTGACTTTTTTGTTTAATCTGGGGAAGCTCAGGGTTGAAATGTAATTCCATGATTATTAGGCACCTGCATTCTCTTGGGAGGTCTACACCAATCCCTTAAAAAAAATTCAGTTATCATGGTCTAGCCACTTATGATTTCACTCATAGGAATCTCAGTGCCACAGGGAACTCTCAGCTAAAATACACCTGAAAATATACAACCAAGAAACTCTAAGGGCAAGGTAACAATTAACTGATGATGGTAGATTGGAGGTAGGGTGAATTTGTTGTTGAATGAACATTTAGTTGGAAGTAACAACATAGATATTTTACTGAGTTTATTTTCTATTATTGTAACAAAGGTCATATAGGTTGTTGTTGATATTACCTCCATAACCTTGGGATGAGAGTTGGAGAGGATGCAACTTTGTGGCTCCCCCTAGTAGCAGAAAGGAGAGGCCATACTGGGGAAAAGAAGGATAAAGTATTGATCAGTTGGTTGTAATATGTAACCAATCATAGGTTGAGTCGTTTCAGTAAAGGTCTATTTTTTTTTCAGTTTTACACAGCTTCTAGTTTAGATGAGCATATTCCTAGTAATAACGTTTTTGGCATTGGCAATGCATGAACCTTATGTTATGTTATTTCCTATATTAAGAGTCAAAATCCTTTTGAAGTTGTCTTTAAGCACTTAATTCTCAACTATAAAGACTTTGTAAATATGTTTATTGCAATTAGTAAAACTTTAACCAGAGCTCAAAATGGCATGTTAGTTAAGAGAATGCATATTAAGGATTGCAATAAATGTGTTTGATAGTTGTTTAAAATGCTTTGAGTTTCTGGGATGGCTTTATATGTGAGTATTGTACATGTCCTATTGTTCATATTTGTCATTTTTATCTTACATTCAGTTGTTTTTTAGAAGAATTGAATATTGTATTTGGGGGCTACTAAATACCCATGTAGATAAAAGGAGAACCCCCATTTTGAAGAAACTCTGTAATGCTTGTAACTTTTTGCAACTTATTTGTATCAATGATTATATGGCTAGTGTAGCTAAACGGGAAAATATCATGAAATTTAAATTGTCTAACCTTCAATAAAAATCATTTTTGAATCAAAATTAATGGAACTATAACTAAATAACTATAGACACTAACATATGTGTTTGAACTCTTTTAACAATCCATACTTAAAACTTTTTATTACATAGTTTTGTTGGAGCCAAAACACATTGGATGTAAAAAACTTATTCC
>JZKD02S0584816.1:202330-214644 GCA_000966675.3 Picea glauca
TATATTTTGTTTCTTCAAAACATAAGTTTAATAAAAAAACACTGTTGTAGAAATAAGTAACTCATTATCATTCATTTCGTGTTTAAGAAACATATTGTTAAACAATTGTCAATTTTACATATCAAATCATGATAATAAAAAAATTGAAAAATAGTCATTAGAAAGCTAACACAATTCTTCACAAGTTTTGTTTTTACTGGAAATTGAAATTCTAAATTAAAAAAATACTTTTATATGTCGGAAGTTGAATAACTTGTGAAAATACAGTTTTTTTTGTCATAAAACAAGCAAAAGTGTAACCCACCTTCATGATTTCACCCCACTAGAAAAACATAGTATAGTCTAAGTAGTAAAACTTGAATGGAGAAGACATGGAATTCTTAGATATTTGTACAAATATATAAATAATATTTCTGCTTATTTTATTTCGAATACAAGAATTTCTACAGCAAGAAATTGACAGTGTATATATAGAATATATATAAATATGTACATGTTCTCTTGGGAATTCCTTTGGAAAATGAAATTTCAACTCTATTAAAAGGGGAGAAATTCCCTAGGAGAAGACAAAATTACAAGAAGTTATCATTGTAAATATATCGATTCTATAGGAACTCTAGAGGTGGAACTCGAATACCTCTCTAAAATAGCCATGACCTCTCTAAAATAGACATATGAGGATTATGAACGTAACCCCTACGAGATCATAATACTGGGTCAATTTATTGTATTTTTAATACACAATTAATGTGGAATAGTTGATCTACTTTTAATATTAAATAAACACAGAATTACCTTAATTGATCCTCCTAGTGTGGCACTAGAATCTGGTAGGCATCCACGGCAGAAAAATGAAGAATGATTCTTCATTGCAACTGATGGGTTCCCTCGCACAAAGAAAAGGGACCCATCATTAAATATTATCTAGAAACAAACGTTATCATGTAATGATAATAGCAATCATTACTGGATAAAGAAATATTAATAAAAATTTTAAAATGTATTTCGAATAAAAGGAGACAAAGTTATTATGAATAACATTTTCTAGTGATCATAAAATGAAGTAAATATATTACACTACTCCTTTTGAACAATAGTACACAAAAACCCATTTTCTATTTCTACAGTATATGGATACAAATAGGAAGAGTATTTCCATATTATGGTCATGATCTCTAAGTTGTTATAACTAGGTATGCATATGCCATAACAATATGTGTGTGTGTATTTACAACCCGAATCATGGTCATATTTCCATCTCCATTAAAGAACCACCCGAAGACTCGTGTAATTAAATTCATAATCTCGAAATCTTCACTACATCTATCTTGAGTGTAGTTTAAAATTGCTTCATTAAAGATAACATAATGATTAAATTGAAATAATGTATTAGAAGCAAGATTCGGGTGAGCAGTTGGAATTTTGTTACCGTGACACAGATCCCTTGTCACATGGAAGCACATCATTATGTTCTATTCTACCCATTATTTGCTAGAGAGGAGAGACAATTCTTATAGATAAGCTAAGTTACCCATTTAACATTGATATTCGATCATTTATACGACAGAGAGAATAAATATACTACATATTGAAATTACGATAGGAAATTATGGAGTCGTTACTCTTCCTCTATGATACAACTTCTAGAGTGTGCTTTTTTTTAGATTTTTATGTATAAAACAAAAAGAATTTTTGTGACATCCCCCAAAAATAAAATATTTTTATTTTTGTGTGCTGGAAATTTATTTCCATTTTTGGCAAATTTGAATCTGAATTTTTTTTTCCATTTTTGGCAATTCTGAATTTTGAATTTAATAATTGTATTTAATTATTGTGACTATTGGACAAAGATCTATTTGGACTCCACTAACTATTTGATTATGACACTTGTATCACAACATAATATTTATATTAACTGCAGGAGGACAAATGGAACAACCATGTTAAAAATCAGCTGACCATGACTCCATGAGTGGGGAACAAGTTGGAATTGCCTTTGGGCTGATGATCAGAAGTGGAAAATCAGAGATTTGGCCATTGGAAGCCCCTAAAAATCAGGGATTAAGAAATCCACAAAAATCCCCAAAGGAGGGAAAAGACCTGGGCAAAGAAAATGGATAAATAGCATATGCGAGGAGGTAGGACATTGCCAAGTATGTTGGGGAAAGGATTTTTGAGCTCTGTTGTTGTTATGAACACTGTGGATTGAGTGTGAGGCAAGAGGAGCTTGCTGAAAATAGATTTTTCTTGTTGTTATGAGCACTGTTGAGTAAGTGTGAGGCAAGAGGATGATTGTTGGAATTGAGGGACATTACTGAGGAGGAGTTTCCATGTTCGCCCTCATGGATTCATGGTCAAGCTAGGGGGTGAATCAGGCAAGTGACTTTGTCTATGGGAGGAATGTGGTTGTTCCCTTTGTCTTCCAACAGATTTGATTAAGATATGTTGATCTATCCCTCTCTATTTTGAATGGCTATGTTGGATTGATGTCGTATATATGTTGAGTAATTATTCCTAATTGCAGTAATGTAAACTATTTGAATGATCATATCTGTTCATTATGAGGAATATATGTGAAGGAAATTTGTATTATATATATTGGTAATACGTCTGCTAGAATGTTCACATCTGGTTGCTGAAATATGTATAATTATTGCAAAAGAAAAAAAAAATCGTGGATAAAATCCGTCTGTTGTCGCGAAGTTTGAAAATAGGCATTCCAACCCTAGAATTGTCCCTCCGGTAAGAAAATTCTAGATGGTAGCACCTATAATTATGTTATATACATAAATAAGAAAAAGGGAGATTAACGTCAGTAGGGAAAATCCTTTCTATAGTCAAGGACCCAAGAAGCCACACATAGATACCACGGAACACCGGTATTTAATCACCAAACTCTTATGGAAGTGAAATTATATTTATGATGCACAGATCTAGTACTATTGGTGCCTAATACACCGAATAAAAGAGACACTAAATGATTATAATAGATACTACTTTATACAGAAAAAACTATTTTCCTATTGTACCCTTTTATAGATTCTATGCGTATAGACTCATAAGTTTAGATTTTCGGAATTATGTTAGGTAAACGGATATAGAATCCTTCTACCCCTAATATTCTCATAGAATGAAAGTAAGAATACCAATACAAGGAAAAAATCATAGAGTTATGAAAATAGTGTGAATTTCGGCATTCAGGACTTCCTGGTTACATTTATGCGAAGTTCCCTTGTTTTTCCCAACCCCAAAATCCCGAATCCTAAAATCCTGAAGTGTTGGTCCCACATCCTTTCACTTTTTGGAATTCAGGAGTTGTTGTGTATTGTTGTTTGGTATTTGAAAACCTGAATCCCTGAATCCCGAAATCCCGAAGTGTTGGTCCCACATCCTTTAACTTTTCAGAATTCGGGAGTTGTCATGTATTGTTGTTTGGTATTTGAAAACCCGAATCCCCGAATCCCAAAATCCTGAAGTGTTGGTCCCACATCCTTTCACTTTTCAAAATTTAGGAGTTTTCGTGTATTGTTGTTTGGTATTTGAAAACCTGAATACTCGAATCCCGAAATCCTGAAGTGTTAGTCCCACATCCTTTCACCTTTCGGAATTTAGGAGTTGTTGTGTGTTTGGCATTTGAAACCCCGAAACCCCGAATCCTAAAATCCCAAAATGTTAGTTCCACGTTCATTTCGCAATTTTGGGAATTGTTTGTGTTTGATGTTTTGGCTTTTGAAGTCGCAGGATTCCGAACCTTGAAATCCCGAATTGTTGGGCATTTTTTTTTCACATTTCGGAAGTTTGTTTATGTTGAGGTTTGGGCACTGCAACTCATGAAGTCCAGAACCCTGAAACCCCGAAATGCAGACCCCACCTTTCGTTTTTACATTTTGAAAGTTGTGTAATGATGATGTTTGGGCACTGGAACTCATGAAGTTCCGAACCCCGAAACCCTGAAATGCGGGTCTCACCTTTCGTTTTTCGCATTTCATAAGTTTTCATATGTTGTTGTTTGGCTACTTGATCTCACGAAGTCCCAAACCCCGAAACCCTGAAATGCGGGCCCCACTTCTCCTTTCCGCATTTCGGAAGTTGGTATATGTTGAAGTTTGGGACACTTGAACTCACGAAGTTCCGAACCCCAAAACCCCGAAGTGTTAGTCCAACCTTCCCTTTGTTTTGCATTTCAGAGGTTTGCATCTGTTGATGTTTTGCTTTTGTACTCGCGAAATCCCGAACTCCTAAATACCAAAATGCTAGTTACTTTTCGCGATTTCAGTAGTTGTTGTGTGTTGATGTTATTTGTTGTATTCGCAAAATCTCGAACTCCGAAATCCTGAAATGCTGGTCACTTTTCGCAATTTCAGAATTGTTGTGCGTTGATGTTGTTGTACTTGCGAAATCCCAAACTCTAAAATCCCAACATGCTGGTCACTTTTCGCGATTTCAAGAGTTGTTGTGTGTTGATTGGAGAATCTTCCTCCCAATTAGAGGTATGGATGTAACAGACATGTTTACAAGTCGCTCATATAGTTAAATCTATGCTGGTGTTATAGACGTCATCAAATAAGAAAATATTGGTAATTTTTACAAGACTTTAAATAACATTGAAGGGAGGAGTATACACTCATTGTATCGCCGAGTAGGAAGTTTTAAGTTGCATAGTAAAAACAATCAATGAAAGTAAGGTCTCTAACAACTTGCAAACTCAATCTTTATAACATAAGACTTAATTGCTTGAATCTCGAAACTATCCAAGGATAATTGTACAAACAACTTTTTTTGTGTGTGTGACAATTTTTGAGGTTCATCACATATGGTATCAGAGAAAAAGTTACAACATTGGGCTTGAACAGGGCCACATTGATTGCTTAGTATATATTATGATTTATGAAAAAACTAATAAATCTTGTGGATTACAAACATAAATCTTTTATGTTTTGTGTTGAATAATGGCAGCTCAAGAAGGTGCAAAAATCAGGGTGGAAGAGAATCCACAACAAGGACCTCCTGGAGATCCAAGATAGAACAGTAATGGAAGCTCACCCACAGAGGTGTTGGAAACAATGAGGAACCTTATTGTTGAACTACAAGTTTTCAAGGCGGACAATGAAAAATTGAAGAAGGCATAGCAGGAACAGCAAGAGATAAATGAAGTCCTATTGTGTAGTATGGTAACCAAGAAAAGTCCAAAAGATGATAACCATGAGGAAGAGGTCAGCAAAACGGCCTCCAAGAATTCTGGTATGAAAACAGAAAGAGGAGACATTTCTTCTGAAGGGACACCTTCGGCTGAAGACAAAACCATACCGGACAGAAAAAGAAAACAAACAAACCACCTTGAAGGAGAATTTAAAAAGATTAGACCAACTACTTTTGATGGAGAATCCAGGACAGGAGAAGAAGCCGCAGCATGGTTGTTGGACATCAAAATATACTTCCAAATCTACAACTATTTCAGCACCATGAAGGTCAAAATGGCCATCTACAATCTAAAGGGGAAGGCCAACATTTGGTGGTAGGACCTGAAATTGGCCAAGGGCCTAAAGGAGAAACAGTTGGAATGGTCTGACTTTAAGAAGTATTTTAAGAAACAATACCTTTCTGAAAGCTATTATGAAAGGAAGATGAAAGAATTCTATGAGTTACGACTCAGACAAATGATGATGGAGGACCTTATAAATAATTTTTTGGAACTACTAAGGTTCATACCATACATATGGGAGGATAAGGTAAAAATCTAGTGATTCTTAAGTTGTTTACCACAGTCCTATAGTGACAGAATTGATTTTGACAACCCTAAATCCTTGAGTGAGGCATTCAGGAAAGAACGAATGTCTTATGACCGGTATAAACAGGGGGTAGAGTTTCCCAAGACCTGGAAGGATAAGAACCAATATGGAATAAACCGGCGGAAGAAGGGATACTAGCCAGATCCTTATCAGAATGCAGCAAAAAATTTTCCCAAGGAAGGATTTTCACTCCAATCACCCGAATACACAAGGTAGTTGTAAACCGGTAAACCTGGGAACAAAGAAGTTTGGGGACAAATCCCGCGAGCCATTAAAGTGTTGGGAGTGTGGAGAGCCTCATCTAAGGAGGAACTGTCCACGTTTAATTGCAACAAACATAACTATTGTTCACAATTTGCAGGAAGCCTCGACAATGGGTGACATGAGCAGAAGTTTGCATCGGATGAATGCAGCCATAGATGGTCGACAAGTTGACCACCAGTCCTCAGTGGTAGAAGTCGAAGGTAAAATCCATGAGACTCGAATTTCTGTTTTAATTGACCCTAGAGCTATATTAAGTTATATTACTCCCGATGTAGTAGAGTCAAATAAACTTAAGAAACAAAAGCACGAAAAATATTGGCTTGTACAACTAGCAACAGGTGCTAAAAGAAAGGTAGTTAAATTTATTTCTGACCTTGAGTTCAGCTTAGATGGTCAAAGGATAAGGACCAATCTGAACATCCTACCACTAGGGTCTTATGATATGATTATTGGGATGGATTGGTTGGAACTACAAAAAGAAGAACTAGATCGTTATACAAAGATACTTAGCTATAAAGATAATTTTGGCACTGTTAGAATAGCCCAAGGCATACCAAAACTTGTATCAGTTAGACTAGTTTCAGCGATGCAACTCAAGAAATGTATTAGAAAGGGATGTCAAGTTTATGCCATCCAAGTGAAAAATCTATTAGAAAAAGAAGATAATCCCAAGTTAGAATACTTTTTTGTCCTACGTGAATTTAGAGAAATGTTTGTTGAGGAGATACCAGAATTACCTCCTAGGAGAGAAATAGATTTCTCCATAGACTTACTACCTGGATCAACCCCTATCTCAAAAGCACCCTACCGAATGAGTCTACTAGAACTGACATAATTAAAAATACAATTACAAGAATTGTTGGACAAAGAGTATATCAGACCAAGTGTCTCGCCATGGGAAGCACCAGTCCTCTTTGTGAAAAAGAAAGATGGTACTCTAAGACTATGTATCGATTATAGACAACTGAGCAAAGTAACCATTAAGAACAAATACCCCTTACCCAAGATAAATGATCTGTTTGATAAAGTTGGGGGGGCCAAGATCTTCTCAAAATTGGATTTAAGATCCGGTTATCATCAAGTTAGGATAAAGGACCAGGACATAAACAAAATGGCTTTTCGAACAAGATACGGCCACTACGAGTTTGTAGTCATACTGTTTGGACTCACTAATGCACCAGCCACATTTATGTGCTTAATGAACAACATTTTCAACCAATAATTAGACAAGTTCGTAGTAGTATTTATCAACGATATTCTGGTCTATTCTAAAACAGAGGAGGAACATGATGAGCACTTAAGAATAGTTCTGCAAACACTAAGGAAACAAAAACTATATGCAAAATTCGACAAATATGATTTTTATCAAAAAGAAATACAATAATTAGGACATGTCATTTCCTCGGAAGGTATTTCCGTAGACCCGAAAAAGATAAAATCCATTATGGAATGGTCAGTGCCTAAGGATGTGGCAGATATTCGGTCATTCATGGGAATCACCAGATATTATCACAGATTTATAGAAGGGTTCTCCAAGATAGCCTACCCTATCACATCACTACAAAAGAAAGGGACCAAGTTTAACTAGTCGCAAAAGTGTCAAGACAGTTTTAACAAGCTAAAAGAATTATTGACATCGGCACCCAACTTGAAGGTACAAAACCCAGATAAAGACTTCACAGTATGCATTGATGCAAGTAAAGAGGGACTAGGTGGTGTTCTAACTCAGGAAGGGCACATGATTTGTTATGAGTCCCAAAAATTAAAGGAACACGAGCGAAATTACGTCACTCATGAATTAGAATTGGTAGCAGTAATACATTCCTTAAAAATGTGGCGACACTATATAATGGGCAGAAAATTCTTACTATTGACAGATAATAGCAGAGTGAAATATATGTTTAACCAACCAGACCTTAATGCAAGACAAGCAAGGTGGCTAGCCTTCCTGAGCGAATTTGAATTAGAGGTCAGACATATCAAGGGTAAGGAAAATAAAGTAGCAAATGCTTTAAGATGAAGAATCCATGGGGTATTTGAGATAAACATTAGCAGGGAAGAAAGTGATCTAGAACAAAGAATAAGGACGTTAGGTATCAACGATGGAAATTACACTAAGATAATGGAGGAATTTCAAAATAGTATCGCAAACTTAGATAAACCAGAGATGAGTATCGACAAGAAGGAACTATTAAGATTTAAAAACAGACATTACATACCAGATTCAGCAGAGCTAAAATTAACTATTTTAGACGAAGTGCATAAAAAACCATACTCTGGCCATCCATGTTACTAGAAAACAATAACAGCACTGAAAAAACTATTTTACTAGCCTAATATGAAGGGCGAAGCAGCAGAGTACTTGGCTAGGTGCCAAGATTGTCAGTAGGTTAAGGCCAAACACCAACATCCAACCGGCCTATTACAGCCATTACCAGTACCAGAATGGAAATGGGAGACCATATTGTCGGACTTTATAACAGGTTTACCAAAAACTCATAAACAGAATGATTCAATCATGGTTGTAATCGATAAAATCTGTAAGTCTTCACACTTTATTCCTGTAAAGTCTACTTTTAAAGCTATTAACATTGTTGAAATATTCATGAAAGAAATTTTTAGATTGCATGGTATTCCTAAAATGGTGATTTCAGATAGAGACGTAAAATTCACATCCACTTTTTGGAAGGAATTGTTTGCAGGGATAAATACTAATTTGAATTTCAGTACAAGCTATCATCCACAAACGGATGGACAGACCGAAAGGACAAACCAAATCATAGAGGATATGCTCTGCATGTATGTAAGAACAAAACTGAACAAGTGGGAAGACTACCTACACTTGATGGAATTTGCATATAACAATGGGTACCAAACTTCGGCTAAGTTGATCCCTTTCGAAATATTGTATGGTAAAAAGTGTACAACTCCAATTAGTTGGGATAACCCGGCTGACAGACTCATGGTTGGATCAGATATGCTCCAAGAAATGGAGAACATGGTAAAAAGGGTACAACAAAACTTGAAAGAAGCACAGGATAGACAGAAGAGCTATGCAGATCAGAAAAGAAGACAATTGAAATTTCAAGTGGGAGACCATGTTTATTTGAAGGTCAAACCCCACAAAAGCTCGCTGAAGTTGGGGAACTATGCCAAGCTGGCACCCAGGTTTTGTGGGACCTTCGAGATACTAGCTCGAATTGGACACATAATAGATTAGCTTGCACTTCCAGCTAATCTAAGAATTCACAATGTATTTCATGTTTCTTTGTTGAAAAAGTATATTCATGACTCTACTCATTTGATTGATTGGAACTTGATTTAGGTGGAACCCAAGGGCGAGTTCCAGGTGGAACCCCTTCGCATTCTGGGCCGAAGAGAAATAGCACTTCGAAATAGAGTTGTCGCTCAGGTAAAGGTGCAATGGAAGAACTTTAGTCTTGAGGAGGCCACTTGGGAATTGGAGGGAGATTTGCGGAAATCTCATCCAATCTTGTTCCAGGAAAGGAACGAACACCGAGGATAGTGTTTTATTGAAGGGGGAAAGGATGTAACATCCCCCAAAAATAAAATATTTTTATTTTTGTGTGCTGGAAATTTATTTTCGTTTTTGGCAAATTTGAATCTGGAAAATTTTTTCCATTTATGGCAATTCTGAATTTTGAATTTAATAATTGTATTTAATTATTGTGACTATTGGGAAGAGATTTATTTGGACTCAACTAACTATTTGACTATGACACTTGTATCACAAAAAATTATTTATATTAACTATAGGAGGACAAATGGAACTACCTTTGGGCTGATGATTACAAGTGGAAAATCAAAGATTTGGCCACCAATACTGTTCTCACAGAACGAAAGTAAGAATACCAATACAATGCAAAAATCTTAGAGTTATGAAAATAGTGTGAATTTCGACATTCGGGACTTGCTGGTTACATTTATGTGAAGTTCCCTTGTTTTTCCCAACCCCGAAATCCCAAATCCCGAAATCCCAAAGTGTTGGTCCCACATCCTTTTGTTGGAAAATGTTTAACATGTAGCGTATGCTTGTCTTTGATGGTAAGTACAACAGTGAAGATGGCAGGATCAGAGTGTGCATCGATGGAAAAACAGGAACAATGTAAGCTCAGGAGGAATTAGCGCAGAGTCGAATGCATTGCGTAGGTGTGCACAAGGGATGAGGTTAACTCATGACTAAAGCTCAAGGGAGATAGCGTACTTAGGATCACAGGAAGATCAAAGGTCGAGGCCTTTGAAACTTAGAAATTCTTCCAAGTAATAAGGATGTGTAAGCTTGGAGGAGAAGCATCGGTGATCGTTGGATCCCATCCTGAATTCTCGATGACCATCAGATCTCAATGTAGACAAGAGGAGTGTGCAGATATGGAGGATAGATATTGGGCGTTAGATCCGAGCATAGGGTCTGACCACCGTTGGATCGAGGAGAACCTCTACGTTCTTTAAAGTGCAAGGAGTAGAGGGCTCACAAATCCCTACAGCATGAGGGCCATCAGATCTAAATAAAGACAAGAAGAGCACACTGAAGAGGAGGATAGATCTCAGGTGTTAGATCTAAGCGCAGGGTTCGACCACTATTGGATCGAGAAAAACCTGTACGATCTTTAAAAGTGCAAGGAGTAGAGGGCTCACAAATCCCAAAAGAAGGAGGATCGTTCATCTCAGGGGGTTATGTGGACCGTTGATCCGACTCCCTGTCGGAGTTTTGGGGATCGAGAGTTGGAGATGTCAAAGAATATTGACATCAAGAATCCCGAAATCGTGATGTGTCAAATCCCGACTGAATCTGAACCGTCAGATCAAGATGTGATCTAGACCGTCGACCTGACTCACGTCAGCAAACCACGTTAGCTAGGAACACGTGGCACAACCAGGTAATGACAAGTGTCAGACCGATTCAACATGCCAAGCACATGTAAGTCACGAATCAGGGTGACACGAGGCAGTTATTTAACACATGTGACGTCAGCAAACTTACACCATGACGGAGTTTCGAGGATCGCATGTTGGAGATGTCAAAGAAACAAAGCAATAAGAATCCTGATTTCGCGATATGCAAAATCGCGACTTAAATCGTAGCCGTTGAATCAAGATCAAATCTGGATCGTTGATTCCATTCAATGGAGAGGCATCGAGGATCGAGAGTTGGACATGTCAAAGATTATTGACATCAAGAATCCCGATATCGCGATATGTGAAATCGCAATGTAATCTGAGCCATCAGATTAAGGTTGAATCTAGACCGTTGATTCCAGTCCTTGTCGAAGTTTCAAGGATCGAGAGTTGGACATGTCAAAGATTATTGACATTAGGAATCCCGATATCGCGATATGTAAAATCGCGATGTAATCTGAGCCGTCAGATTAAGGTTGAATCTGGACCGTTGATTCCAATCCTTGTCGGAGTTTTGGGGATCGAGAGTTGGACATGTCAAATATTATTGACATTAGGAATTCCGATATCGCGATATGTAAAATTGCTATTTAATCTGAACTGTCAGATCAAGTGTTGATCGGAGGGCTACTGATGCATGACACAGTGAAAATACCAGCAACCATTGATGGTGTCTGCTAGAGAATTTGAAGAGACCCCTATGTGATCGCCAGAGGAGATGAAGAGTCTCCAAGCTTCATCCAAGTGAAGGAAGACTATTCTTAGAAGGGATTGACATATGGATGAGCATGGAAGCCTGTAACTAAAACAGAGAAGGTGGGCTCGACTATCACAGAGAAGACGAAGAGTCTCAACTGCTAGAGACGCTGAGGAATCTCAACATAACATCCAGTGATGTTGAACACGTGGGAAAACGTCCAGAGAAGCTGAAGAGTTACGATGATGATCACACAGAGCACACGAGAGGTGGAGGAGATTGGCGCGGTATGAGCATGCATAGGAATGGAAAATATTGCATGCACAAGATGCACATAAGTTATATATACATGGTACAGAGAAGAGATGGGGCTGTGGTTGTTGTTGGAGTTTCTTGTGGTTGTTGTTGGTGAAGGTGATTCATGTGTGAAGAAGGATCAAATTGCAGTAGCTGAATAGCATAGAAGAGGAACTGTGCAATGAATGGAAATGGCGCACAGAGAATAAAAGAGGAAGAACAGACAGCGCAAGTGATGTGTGTAGAAAGGCAATGAGGTAGACAGAGCAACGAAATGCAGTAGAACAGTGATGAGTCTGGTAAGCCATTGTTGAACATCATATCACTGTAATAAGTTTCAGTAGCAAAGA
>JZKD02S0584816.1:222483-246241 GCA_000966675.3 Picea glauca
TGTAAAGAATGTAACTATTACTTATCATATAAAGAAAAAGAGGTTTTTACCCTACATGGGTTTCCTCGAGAAATATCTGTCTCTGTGTTTCTCATATATGTGAATGATGTTGAAATTGTCATTGTTTATTTCCCTGCATTATTGTGATCATCATTCAGTCTCTCTATAAAGAGTTTAAAAGAACCATAATTGTTTAAGAACGGTAACAATTGATTCACCCCCCCTCTCAGTTGTCCAACACCTTTCACTTTCTGGAATTCTGGAGTTGTTTTGTATTGTTGTTTGGTATTTGAAAACCTGAATCCCCAAATCCTGAAATCCCGAAGTGTTGGTCCCACATCCTTTCACTTTTCAGAATTCAGGAGTTGTCGTGTATTGTTGTTTGGTATTTGAAAACTCGAATCCTCAAATCCCAAAATCCTGAAGTGTTGGTCCCACATCCTTTCACTTTTTGAAATTCAGGAGTTTTCATGTATTGTTGTTTGGTATTTGAAAACCCGAATCCCCGAATCCCAAAATCCTAAAGTGTTGGTCCCACATCCTTTCACCTTTCAGAATTCGGGAGTTGTGTTGTGTTTATCATTTGAAACCTCGAATCCTGAAATCCTGAACTATTAGTTCCACGTTCCTTTATCAATTTCAGGAATTGTTTGTGTTTGATGTTTTGGCTTTTGAAGTCACGAGATTCCGAACTCCGAAATCCTGAAGTGCTGGGCATTTTTTTTTCGCATTTCGAAAGTTTTTTTATGTTGAGGTTTGGGCACTGGAACTCATGAATATGCGAACCTCGAAACCCCAAAATGCGGGCTCCACCTTTCCTTTTCACATTTCGAAAGTTGTGTAATGATTATGTTTGGGCACTGGAACTCACGAAGTCCCAAACACCGAAAACCTGAAATGCGGGTCTCACCTTTCCTTTTTCGCATTTCGAAAGTTTGCATATGTTTTTGTTTGGGTACTTGGTCTCAGGAAGTCCCGAACCCTGAAGCCCTGAAATGCGGGCCCCACTTTTCCTTTCCACATTTTGAAAGTTCGTATATGTTGAAGTTTGGGACACTTGAACTCACGAAGTTTCGAACCCCGAAACCCCGAAGCACTAGTCCAACCGTCCCTTTGTTTCACATTTCAGAGGTTTGTATCTTTTGATGTTTGGATTTTGTACTCGCGAAATCCCGAACTTCGAAATCCCGAAATGTTGGTTACTTTTCACAATTTCGGTACTTGTTGTGTGTTGATGTTAATTGTTGTATTCGCGAAATCCTGAAATCCGAAATCCCGAAATGCTGGTCACTTTTCATGATTTTGGAATTGTTGTGCGTTGATGTTGGCTATTATACTCGTGAAATCCCGAACTCCAAAATCCCGACATGCTGGTCACTTTTCGTGATTTCGAGAGTTGTTGTGTGTTGGTTGGAGAATCTTCCTCCCAATTAGAGGTATGGATGTAACAAACCTGTTTACAAGTCCCTCATATGGTTAAATCTATTCTGGTGTTATAAACATCACCAAATAAGAAAATATTGGTAATTTTTACAAGACTTTAAATAACATTGAAGGGAGGAGTATACACTCATTGTATCGTTGAGTAGGAAGTTTTAAGTTGCATAGTAAAGACAATCAACGACAGTAAGGTCTCTAAAAACTTTCAAACTCAAGCTTTATAACAAAATACTTAATTGCTTGAATCTCGAAACTATGCAAGGATAATTGTACAAACAATTTTTTTTTTTTTTTTGTGTGAGAGTTTTTGAGGTTCATTACAATTTTGAACCAGATTTTACAAATGCATACAAAAGAAAATATTATATAAAAGGAAAGCACAAATTGTACTCTAAAATTTATTATGCAATGTGGAAGTCCCTACCGATAAATAATAAGTTCGAAGGACTATCTTGACATATCTTGACACCTCCAATACAAAGTTACACTTTAAGTATGTGCTTGAGAGGTAGAGTTCACCCAGAGATCATAACCATCGCAATCATTTCTCTACTGCATAGAGCTATTGCCTTGATGTTCAACCTGCAAGAGAAGGTTTGGGAAACAAGGCGAGATTGTCTCGTTCAATGAATGAAAAAAATCCTCGAGCCCATCACTCGTACTATACATTGAACAATGTAGAAATACTGGAAATAAGCCATATCAAGTCAGAAAGATGGAGTAGATGGATTGGATAGAACTCTGGAATGAAATTCTGTGAGTACACAAGTTAAGTGGAAATGTAAATGTTTTCTTCCCTTGGTACCTTCGCATTTATGTTTATAGGAAATCTTTTAAAGACTATGCCAACTCGTTTCTTGATAGAAGTCATGAAGTGTTATAACTGGAAGTGTTATAAATAAATGAAGAAATATAGTTGATAATTGGTAGAGTCTCTTAGATAAGTGGCAGTAAGAACCCTCACTTAGATAAGTATGTGTCCAATAAAAATCTGTGATTTTTTAAGGGATTTGTTAATCTCTAAAATACCAATTCATATACGAAATACAAAACAAATTCGTTCTCCATACAATTCCATTTCCTATAAGCGCTTGTTTTAATATAACAATAACACTTCTGTGAACAAGTAAACCACAACAATATTTATGATAAAATGAAGCAGTACAACTATTAGTTACATAGGAATGATGATTGATCTTTTGATCTCATAATGGGAAATTATGTATTTATCATCTAGCCTTTTGGAATGATTTCTTCAAAGTTGTATCATAATATTAAATTAGGTTTAGAATTGCGACCTAAAGGAAAAATCAATCTCACCTTTTGATTTTTTCCTAGTAATCGATCTCACCTTAAATATTTAGAGGTATTTTTTCGGAAAGACATATGAGGATTATGAATGCAACCCATGCGAGATCATAATACTGGGTCAATTTACTATACTTTTAATACCAAAATACTTTGGAATAGTTGATCTACTTTTAATATTAAATAAACACGGAATTACCTGAATCAATCCTCCTAGTGTGGCATTGGAATATGGTAGCCATAGACGGAGGCAAGATGAGGAATGATGCTCTGTTGCAGTTGATGGGTTCCCTCGCATAAATAAAAGGGACCCATCATTAAATATTATCAATAAAAATGTTCGTTATTATGTAATTATAGTAACAAGCATTACAAAATAAAGAAATACTAATAAGCTGTTAAAAACGAATTTCAAATAAAAGGAGAAAACGTTTTTATGAATAACATATTTTGGTATTCATAAAATGAAGTAGATATTACACTACCCCTTTTGAACAAGATTACAAAAAAAACCATTTTCTATTTCTACGTTATATTGAGACAAATAGGTAGAGTATTTCCATACTAGAGTCATGGTTTGTAAGGTACATTAGTAAAGGAGGGAATCTCAATTCTCCCTTATAGATTCATGGTCAGGCTAGGGGGTGATCAAGAGAAGTGACTTGGTTGTTCTGTATCTACGGTTGGGTGGAACATGGGTGTTCCATTTGTTTTTGGCTGATCTGAGTCAAACAAGTATACTGTAGTATTTAATGTATATGTAAATTGCATAGTTTCTAGTGTATTAGTTACAATTGTTATATGATTAAAGAAATTGTGGATCTTATATAATTCTCATGAGTTTTGTTTGTAAAGTTACATTTCAAGTATAAATGATATAGATCTCATACATTCTAAAGCTATATTCAAACATGATAAAATATAGGAATGGAGATATGTAAGGAAATAATCATTGATTTTTCCTCAAAATTACATTTCAAATAAACAATAGAAAAACATAATATAGTCTAAGTAGTAAAACTTGAAAGGAGAACACATGAAATTCTTACATATTTTTACAAATGTATATACAATATTCATGCTTATTTTATTTTGAATACAAGAATTTCTAGGACAATGTATATATAGAATATATATAAATATGTAGAGGTTCTCTTGGGAATTCCTTTGGATAATAGAATTTCAACTTTATTAAAAGGAGAGAAATTCAATAGGACAAGACATAATTACAAGAAGTTATCATTGTAAATATATGTATGCTATAGGAACTCTCCAAGAAGAACTCTAATTTATTAAATCAAGGATATATTTCTTGTAAAGAATATAGGATGAGAGTCAGTGAATTTCTAAACTAGAACATAAGAACTCAAAGGAAATGTTTTTCTAGTAATCGATCTCACCTTAAATTTTTAGAAGTAGAAAGACATGAGTATTATGAACGCAACCCTGGGAAATCATAATACTGGGTCAATTTACTATATTTTTAATACCGAAATAATATGTAATAGTTGATCTACTTTTAATATTAAATAAACAAGGAATTACTCGAATCGATCCTCCTCGTGTGGCACTGGAATCTGGTAGGCATAGGGAAAATGACACTCAAGATCATGGGTTCCCTCGCACAAAGAAAAGGGACCCATCATTAAATATTATCCACAAAAATGTTCATTATCATGTAAAGATAATAGAAAGCATTAGAGAATAAATAAATACTAATAAATTGTTAAAAATGAATTTTGAATCAAATGAGACAAAGTTATTATGAATAACATATTTTGGTAATAATAAAATGAAGTAAATATTACACTACTCCTTTTGAACAAGATTAAACAAAAATCCATTTTCTATTTCTAATAACAAACAGGAAGAGTATTTCAATACTGCAATCATTATCTCTAAGTTGTTATACCTAGGTATGAAAATGTAAGGTAGCTTAAAAAAAAAAAAAAATTAATTATAAATACATAAATTCCTTCTAATTTACTTCTTTATTTACTGTTCCATGATAAAAATAATGTTCATCAGTATAATAATGAAGCAACATAGCATAATGAACATCATAATAATGGACAGTAGCATAAGCAGCATAATGAGAATAACGAAAAACACAATGATGAAAAACACAATATTGAGCATGAGTTATTTACCTCAACCTGATGTTGAACTGAAGCTCAACCTAATGTTGAATTGAATCTGATGAATCCTTCCCAAACTAATTAACCTCCCAGCCAACTAGGAACAACCTCTCGAGCTCCCTAGCCCCAGGAAATCCTTATGGTTTCCTGGCCCCCGAGCGCAAAATTCCCAACAACACGTGCCCCTGTGAGAGTCCTCAAGCAAACTGTAAGAAAAACTGATGAAATCCAAATTGTTTCCTCCCTTCTCCTTCTCCCTCTCCAAATTTCCCACCCTTCCCATAAACCAAAAATATCACTGAACCAAAAAGACATCCCCTTCCCGAGTCCTCTCTTCCCCCTTATCTTCCTTCTCCCCATCCTTTGTCCAACATCCTTCCCCTCATTAATCCCTCACCCACCTTATTCCTCCCATAAATTGGTTCAAGTACCAATAATAATTATATTATAATAAAGTTTTCATAAAATCTATTTTAATAATTCATTAAACTAAAATTTATTATTCATGATAATTAAAGGATTAATTAGGGTTGCTATAGAAAATGCCATAATATATATATATAACCCCCATCAAGATCGAATTGTCATCTCCAGAAAAGAACCACCCAAAGACTCGTGTAATTAAAGTCATAAAATTGAAATATTAGCTACATCTAGCTTGACTGTAGTTTAAAATTGCTTCACTAAATCTGCTAGCGAGGCAAGATAATCCTTATAGATAATCTAAGTTACCTCTTTAACCCTATATTTGATCATTCATCCGACAAGAGAATAAATATACTACATATTGAAATTATGGAAATTATGGAGCCGTTACTCTTGCTATATAATACAACTTCTAGAATGTGTTTTTTTTTAATATTTTTATTTATAAAACAAAAAGAAATTTGCACCACGTTTTACAAATGTATACAAAAGAAAATATTGTATAAAAGGAAAGCATAAATTTCACTTTAAAATTTATTATGAGTGTGGAACTCTAAATTTTTTTATGCAGTGTGGAACTCCTTACCGAGAAATACTCAGTTCGAAGGACTATCTTGACAGCTCCAATACAGAGTTACACTTTAAGTATGTGCTTGAGAGATAGACTTCGCCCATATATCGGAACCATCGGAACCATTTCTCTATTGCTCAGAGGCACCGATACTTTCAACCCGCAAGAGAAGGTTTTGGAAACAAGGCAAGACTATCTCATTCAATGAGTGACAAGGGCCTCAAGCCCATCACTCTTACTATACATCGAGCAACATAGCAGTGATGAATTCAGAAAGGTTGAGTAGAGGGATTGGATAGAACTCTCAAATAAAATTCTCTTAGTACACAAGCTAAGTGTAAATGTAAATCTTTTCTTCCTTGGTACCTCCACATTTATGTTTATCGAAAATGGTTTAAAGACTATTTCAACTAGTTTCTTGACCCTCCAATTAAAATATATGATTTTTTAAGGGATATGTTAATCTCATTCATTCATTCTATCTCGCTTGGCCGTGACCTTAAAAATAGAAAAGAAATTAAAAGAATATACCATCAAATAAAAAACCAATTCATATATAAAATATAAACTCAATTCTTTTTGCATACAATTCCCATTTCCTATAAGTGTTTGTTTTAATATAACAATAAAACATTTGTGAACAAGTAAAACATCAATATTTACCATAAAATGAAGCAGTACAACTATTAGGTACAGTCGATTCTCACAACTCCCCATCCTTCTCTGTATAGTCTACGTTGGGTATGGCAGTATGGTCCTATTCTACTATTTAAATAGAGATGTGTCATAACATTTTTTATTGTACCCTTCAAAAATACAATTAACTGTGATGCTTCTCCAATTGATGGTCTTTATCTAGACCTCCCATAGCAGCAGCAATGCAGGGATCTCCATGATTCTCACCACAATAGTTATAATATCTCCAAAGATGATAACACATATAAATCAACAGCTCCTACTAATCCCCTTTCTCACCCTAGTGCATTTCAACAACTAATATTTCATAAAGGTCCATCCTTACTTATTCTTCCTCAACCTACTATCACACCACCACATACCACACATTCCCTTTCTCTTAGTCCATGTATACTATATATTAAATCCATTTTCCAAGGCCTTCTCTTCAAGCCCTTCTATGCATCCAAACATTTTGTTCCCTCACACTCCTACTCTCACCAGGAACCAGGTGACTATACAAGGCCAGTTCTCCAACAAATGTGCAGCCTTATCCAACATAAAGACACACGAAATAGTAGAAAGACTCACCTATTACAAGAAGAGATCATTCTCAAATCAACATAAATCCCTACCTCACAAGCTTGGGTAGCACAATCGACATAGAGCCTCTCTCTCCAACATGCACTTTGATTCTCATCCCCCAACACTTCATTCTCCAGACCTCTCAACCAAGTATAGGATACATATATTAGAGATGCCCATCGTGGTTGGTAAATAACATCTCTCATTCACCCAGACATTTTCAATCTCACAATAGCTACAAGTCAACAACTTACAATAGAACAAAACAGACATCCCAACATTATTCACACACTGCTAGCATAAATCTTCTTATAGGCCAAGCTCATCTAGGAAAAACACACATCCTTGGGAACGCTATATAGAAATATCACAATCAAAATCACAGCATGGGACACACCATACGTAACCATGATTGCCACATTTATTCACCAACCAACATGCCATGTCACCATGGGCATCAATGATCTTATAGTCCAACCGCATCTAGGAAAAACACACATCCTTGGGAAAATTATATAGAAAGAGCACAATCATAGCATGGGATGACCCATTCATCAACATGCTTACCACTTTTATTGACCAACCAACCCCCCATGCCACCATGATTCTTGTATAAGAAAAATCATGTTATATAGCACTAGCTCTCATTTTGGCATCCCATCGCTCCAAAAACATCACATCTTTCTGTGTACATACTACACATTACACATTGACGTGCCTCCATCACATTGTATATGATAGGGTTACCTTAGGTTATCATGCATCCTCAACCACCTATTGCTAACAATACATATAGAACAAAATATGTGTCAATTACATTGTAGTCACGTCCAATGGATTCATAGATGTTTAGTTCTCCCATAGCACTTCCATCTCCATATTCTCACCAAAAGGGACTCAATGCACAACAAGAGAATATCTCTTCTTATGATTCGACTCTTTATCTTATGGCCATTACTACTTTATGAATCTTGATTTATTTGGATAATATAGTTCAATCTTCCTTTGTTCCAACAACATTGATATACATAAAGTATGATGATGGAAATCCCACCACCTCTCTCTTTTCTATGGCACCAGCTCTTCACTGCTCCTCCATCATAGCAATGGAGAATAACCCTCATCATCTATACTTCAAAATACATTTTGGGAAACTACATTCATGCCCAACACTTTCAAGCATCATCTTTTTGTTTCATGGTCTTGCAAGTATCATTTTTATCTTTCTTAGTCTCGATATTAAACTAGGAGGAAAGCAAGTATGGAGGGAAGATGGTAAAACTTTGATCACTGAAAATAAGTATGCCAAAAAAATTATCAAAAGATTCTATATGAAGTGTGAGCACTCATTGAGTTAAACAAATGATTTTCTGAAAACTATACACATCTACATTGGCAAAGGAGGGAAGGTCAGTTCACCCTTATGGAGTGATGGTCACTATAAGGGGTGATCATGACCAGCGACTTGGGTGTTTTGTATCTATGTTCGGGTGGAGCATGGTTGTTCCATTTGTTTTTGGATGATCAGGTTCAGATATGTACACTTTAGTTTTTACTATACATGTAAATTGCATAGTTGTTAGTGGATTATTTGTTAGTGTATTGTTTAGAAGTAGTTTTTCTATAAGATATATGAGGATTATGAGCATAACCCCTTTGAGATCATAATACTAATATTAAATAAACATGAAATTACCTTAATCGATCCTCGTGGTGTGGCACTAGACTCTAGTAGGCATCCATGGAGGAAAGATGAAGAACGTTTCTTAGTTGCAGAAAAGGGACCCAACATTAAATATTATCCTGAAAAAATGTTCATTATCATGTAATGATAATAGCAAGCAATAATGAATAAAGAAATACTAATAAACTGTTAAAAATTAATTTCGAATCAAAGGAGACAAAGTTATTATGAATAACATATTATGGTAATCATAAGATGAAGTAAATATATTACACTACTCCTTTTGAACAAGATTATGCAAAAACTAGGGAAGATTTTAGGGTCTTAATTTCTCTCATGGGCTAATTTTCCATGGTTTTTCCCAAAAAATATTCCCTATTCTAAAAACGATTCGCCCAAATTCTATTTGATAGAATTATTTTACCTTAAAAATCGCCAAAATTTTATACAAACTATATGAAATCCTTAGAAAATTGAATATTTTTATAAAAATATCGCCAAACATTTATATTTGGAGTATGAAGGATGAGTAAGATTCACCAAGGTTTCTACATTTAAAAATAAATTTCTATCCTTAAAATCATCCCTCACCAAAAACCCATTTTCTATTTCTACAGTATATTGAGACAAATAGGAAGAGTATTTCCATACTAGAGTCATGATCTCTAAGTTGTTATAACTAGGTATGCAGAGGCCATAACAATACACACACACACACACACAACCTTAATCAAGGTCGTATTTCCATCTCCAGAAAAGAACCACCCCAAGACTCTTATCAAAATATTCGCTACATCTAGCTTGACTGTAGTTTAAAAATGCTTCATTAAAGATAATGGAATGATTAAATTGAAATAATGTATTAGAAGGAATATTCTGGTAAGTAGTTGGAATTTTATTACCGTGACGCAGACCCCTTCTAAGATGGAAGCACATGATCATTGTGTTCTACCCATTATTTTTTAAAGAGGAGAGATAATTCTTATAGATAAGATAAGTTACCCCTTTAACCTGATCATTCATCTAACAGAGAGAAGAAATATACTACATATTTAAATTACGATAAGCTAAGTTACTCTTTCTATATGATACAACTTCTAGAGTGTGTTTTTTTTAAGATTTTTATTTATAAAACAAAAAGAAATTTCCACCATATTTTACAAATGCATACATAAGAAAATATTATATAAAAGGAAAGAACAAATTGCACTCTAAAATTTATTATGCAGTGTGGAACTTCTTATAGAGGAATAATGAGTTCAAAGGACTATCTTAACATATCTTGACACCTTTAATACATAGTTACACTTTAAGTATGTGCTTCAAAGGTAGACTTCACCCAGAGATCAAAACCATGGAAAGCATTGCTCTACTGCTCAGAGCTATTACCCAGACGTTCAACCCGTAAGAGAAGGATTGGGAAACAAGGCGAGAATATCTTGTTCAGTGAATGAAAAAAGGCCTGGAGCCCATCAATCGTACTATACATCAAACAACATAGCACTATTGTAAAGTCAGAAAGGTGTAGTAGATGGATTGGATAGAATTCTTTAATGAAATTATGTTAGTACACAAGTTAAGTGGAAATGTAAATGTTTTGTTCTGTTGGTACCTTCACATTTATGTTTATAGGAAATTGTTTAAAGACTATGCCAACTCATTTCATGACTGAGGTCATGAAGTGTTATAACCAGAAGTGTTATAAATGAATGAAGAAATATAATTGACAATTGGTAATCTCTTAGATAAGTGGTAGGAAGAACCCTCACTTAGATAAGTATGTGTCCAATAAAAATATGTGATGTTTTAAGGCATATGTTAGTCTCTAAAACACCAATTCATATATGAAATACAAAACCAATTCTTTCTCAATACAATTATGTTAGCGTCGGAGGTCACTCTTGGATTGCTTGCAGGAGCAGAGCCTGACACCCATTAGTTTAATGTCATGATTTATTTATAAAGGGGTGAACAAATGGTGGTGGATACTCAAGGAGACTTCACTCTAACTCAGAGACTGGATCCGGTATGTAAAGAACAAAGGAGGTCTTGATCTAACTTCAACCAGTGAGTTGATTAAAGGCGGACAGGTAGAAGACTTGATAGGAAGGATGAACAAACAACTTTGGGCAGCAGAATTTCAGAAGCACGTAGAAGAAAGACTCTGAATGCAAGATCCTCTTGGTTCAGGGTCTCAAGAAACTGAAGGTGGACTTGACTAGATCCTCCAATTCCAAGTCACTCAGTGCTGGGAAAAAATCACAAGGACTGATCAGAGACAACATAAATATTACAATGATCCATTACAACATCATCCTATAACAGCTACAACTCGACTGGATCCTCCAATTCCGAGCTTCTCTAACCCAGTGTAAACAAAGGTGTGAAAGAAACTGGCATTCATAAAGCAAGAAGTCTCAAAAGTCCATACATAACCAGATTAACAATGCTTCATTAAAGCTTTACAACTGGGAGCTCTGCTCAACCATCCCTCCTTTACAAAATGGAGAAAATGCCTACATATACTTGGAGCTGACTCAGACGCTAATCACATCATGAATTCAATGCTTGATGTTGAGGAGCTTCTCTATCAGGCGGTGCATGAAGACGCTAGGTAGACTGCCCATGCAGTCGTTCGTCAGATGAAATCTCTATCAAGATGGGTTGTCAGTCTGCCTCTATGCTTGGTCGTTTCCTGGCCTTCTATTTATGGAAGAGGACAACGTTCAACCACCGTCAACTACCATAATAACTACTTCCTTGGGATTGAGAATGGCCTCTGTCAACTTTGTATTCGGACGATGTGGCAGATTTTCTTTGGATGCTTCTTGGTTGGACTACTATGAGGGGGCCCCTATGGAGGACATGGATGAGGGTGAGACGAGAGGCACTGAGGTGGAAGCACTAGGTGGTGAAGAAAAGGAGGCTTGGATACCAGATGGTGAGGTGATGTATCGCGAGAAGGTAACAATGAGGCCGCAATGCGACAGGTTGGGGACTGAGGACACAACATAGGTGGAAGTGGCATAGAGTATGGAGGTACAGGTGGGTGGTAGCGAAAGGTAGAAGAGGAGCGGGAGATGTGACAAAAGGGGGTTTGCTATTGCACCGTGTGTCCTACAGAGGAATGGTCGAGATGGCATTTGATGTTAGAAGAGGGTTGCCTCCATGATCAAGCTCGCTTGACATGTCCGGGTGCTAGGACCACAAGCCCAGCTTCAAAGGCGCTTATTGGCATTTCGGGGTTCGGGGTTTCAAGATGCAATATGACAAGGGACTTTTACCCCTCGAACTCCCGACTGTCGATATGCCGACTTGACTAGATCCTACACCACACGCCACTGGATCAGATGACCCAGACTTAGTCTTGAAATAGGGGTGCTTTTTCTGACGCTATATATTAGGTAACTTTATAGCCCCGAAATCTCAATGACCGTTGATCTGTTTCGTTGCTTAATTTTAGCCCGAACTGGACTTCTTCTGCGAGCTGCGCTCGATGCTTATGGCTGCGGCCTTTGAATAAAACTCACCAGACCGGCTTTCAAAATCCCACTTCCATGCGTTTACATCAGAGGCCTCAAATCGCAGAGGAAAACATCCCTATACAAGAAATGTCGCTAACATTAGGCTCCATGGGGGATAGAGTCGTCCCTGTGATGCTCTAAGAACTCATTCCGCAGCTTCAGTGCCTTGCTGTTGGGCTATGGAGTCAAGCTCAAAACATCCCACTTCTAAAAATATAGGCCGAAAAAATAAAGCAAAACAAAATAAAATGCATGCTCGAAAAATCTTATTTATATACAATCCTAATTCTAATGAAATATTTCACATGGGGCTAGGTGAAAGCAGATTTCCACCGTAGCCATTCAAGCAGCTTCCTGGATAGAAGCTCCTTCCTTCTGTCAATGATCATCAGCAGATGGTGTAGCCGTGATAATAGAATGGTTACACTCTTCAACTCCTCCTTATAGGCTGGAGTTGAGATGAAATAGGGCGGCTCCAAGGCATAGGGGAAATGCCACTCCATGTACTTGCAGACAGGGTCATGGAATGAGTGGTAAATTCAGAAAATGGGGGACAGACACCCTCCTCTTCTACATAGTTGTTCACTTGTGGCTGAATATCTCTGATAAGCATAGGTTGGTGGTGGACAACTGACGTAGGCTCGTTTCTCTTGGGCGGTGGCTGCTTGTTGACTGGCTCTAGACAGGAAATATTCTGCTCCTCTGGTTTGGTCTCCCCCAGGTCCAATTCGTATTCATCATAAATAGGGACCATGGGGTGGTTTTGTTCTTCCTTATACTGCTCAGCATCTCCTGAAAGACTAAGGTAGCTGATTTCCTCATGACAATTTTCTTTAGCGAGTAGAGGATAAGGCTCTGTGACCTGCTCTTGGAAATCCAACATATCGAGATCAGACTCTGATTCATAACTATCATAAATGGTATGGCTCCTCTGACAAGCAAAATCTGATGTCAGGCTCTGCTGGTCCTCTTCTAGATAATCATCGAATTCGGGGGGAACAAAGCTTCTCTAACTTGTAGAAATGGAACTACCCCTCGCTCCTCCGTTTCGACCCTGAATGTAAACACATCATGGGGAATATCGTGAAGGAAAAGAGAGCAATCCTCTTCCACAACTACCTCTTCATTACTTTGATCTAATACAACAAGCTCATCGAGGGTAGATGCCAACTCATCTAGTAAATCTTCAACAATCTCTTCAAAAGAGTTTCTCAGAGCGTCTGCCTCAAGGACTGGAAAATCCTCTGCACAGTCTTCATATTTCAACCCTTCTAATTGGGCAGAGAGATATTTCACCTGCTCCATCAGATTACTCAGGGTGCCATACTCCTCCCTGGGAACTTCATCACTTTCATAACCTGCCTCAGATGTAGATGAATGGGGAGGAGAAAGGACTGAGTTCTGATCCAGGTCATCAAGATCCTCCCCACATCTTACGTCAGAAACAACTTTCTCTTGTATAGAGTTGTGGTATCCCTCACAACAATTATGACAAATTAACTTAGGGGGATACAACCTCTGACAATAGGTGGTGAAAGCTGCATGGAATCCATGGAGTGAAGAAATGATAGCCGGGGGTAAAGAATGGTACCATTTACGCGCATCCCATGCTAACAAGAACATGAACATCTTCAGTAACACATCCTCATGATGTATCTCCCACTGACGCATGAGCTCATGAAACTCACTGAGGTGATGAGCAGGGTTATCCTCTTCACACTTTCCAAATATGGGAAAATAATCACCCCATTCATCCAGAGTGGGGACAACATTAGGAAAACCAGGAATAGCAGAAAAATTAAAAGGAGCAAACCTGTGAGCAAGGATTTTCTCCATATCGAACCAGTGGAGTCGCCAATCGATCCTTGAATCATGGAGTCACTGGGTGAAAAATGTGCAGCTTCGAATGTGTCTGGTCCTTGTTCACCATCAAAGGCCAGATATTAACATTATCGTTACCCCAGGAAACTTCTCAGGATGAGAAAGAATCTGTTGAAACCTTCTCGAGAAAGATCCACTGGGTCAACTTTTAGGTGTGCCAATAGTGGCCACAACTGAAACAGTAAAGTGGAAACAATGGAGTCGCCACAGTGGAGTCACCAGGTGCACAGTAGCAATCTAAATAATTCTTATTTCTGATGCACCTTCAGAATCAGTTGATCGTTGTCGTTCTGCCCAAGGAAAATCTTCAACTTCATCCCCGGCAACGGCACCAGAAATGTTAGCGTCGAAGGTCACTCTTGGATTGCTTGCAGGAGCAGAGCCCGACACCCATCAGTTTAATGTCACGATTTATTTATAAAGGGGTGATCAAATGGTGGTGGCTACTTGAGGAGACTTCACTCTAACTCAGAGACTGGATCTGGTATGTAAAGAACAAAGGGGGTCTTGATCTAACTTCAGCCAGTGAGTTGATTAAAGGCAGACAGGTAGAATACTTGGTAGGAAGGATGAACAAACTACTTTGGGCAGTAAGCTTTCAACAGCACGTAGAAGAAAGACTCTGAATGCAAGATCCTCTTGGTTCAGGGTCTCAAGAAACTGAAAGTGGACTTGACTGGATCCTCCAATTCCAAGTCACTTAGCATTGGGAAAAAATCACAAGGACTGATCAGAGACAATGTAACTATTACAATGATCCATTACAACATCATCCTATAACAGCTACAACTCGACTGGATCCTCCAATTCCGAGCTACTCTAACATAGTGTAAACAAAGGTGTGAAAGAAACTGGAATTCATAAGGCAAGAAGTCTCAAAAGTCCATACATAACCAAATTAACAATGCTTCATTAAAGCTTTACAACTAGGAGCTCTTCTCAACCATCCTTCCTTTACAAAATGGAAAAAATTCCTACATATACTTGGAGCTGACTCAGGCACTGAAGGCGCGATCACATCATGAATTCAATGCTTGACATTGAGGAGCTTCTCTATCAGGTGGTGCATGAAGATGCTAGGCAGACTGCCCATGCAGTCATTCGTCAGATGCAATCTCTATCAGGATGGGATGTCAGTCTGCCTCTACGCTTGGTCCTTTCCTGGCATTCTATTTATGGAAGAGGACAACGTTCAACCACCGTCAACTACCACAATAACTGCTTCCTTGGGATTAAGAATGGCCTCGGTCAACTTTGTATTCGGACGACGTGGCGGATTTTCTTTGGATGCTTCTTTGTTGGACTGCTATGAGGGGACCCCTATGGAAGACATGGATGAGGGTGAGATGAGAGGCACTGAGGTGGAAGCACTAGGTGGCGAAGAAAAGGAGGCTGGGATACCATATGGTGAGGTGATGTATCGCGAGAAGGTGACAATGAGGCCGCAATGCGACAGGTTGGGGACTGAGGACATAACATAGGTTGAAGTGGCGTAGAGTATGGAGGTACAGGTGGGTGGTAGCGAAAGGTATAAGAGGAGCGGGAGATGTAACAAAAGGGGGTTCGCTATTGCACTGTGTGTCGTACAGGGGAATGGTTGAGATGACATTAGATGTTAGAAGAGGGCTACCTCCATGATCAGGCTCGCTTGACGTGTCCAGGTGCTAGGACCACAGGCCCAGCTTCAAAGGCGCTTATCAGCATTTCGGGGTTCAGGGTTTCAAGATGCAAGATGACGAGGGACTTTTACCCCTCGAACTCCCGACTGTCGATATTCCAACTTGAATAGATCCTGCACCATGCACCACTGGATCAGACGACCCAGAATTAGTCTTGAAATAGGGGTGCTTTTTCTTACGCTATATATCGGGTATCATTATAGCTCCGAAATCCCAATGACCGATGATCTATTTCGTCACTTATGTTTATCCCGAACTGGACTTCTTCTGCGAGCTACACTCGACGCTTATGGCTGTGGCCTTTGAATAAAACTCACCTGACCGGCTTTCAAAATCCCACTTCCATGCGTTTACATCAGAGGCCTTAAATCGAAGAGTAAAACATCCCTGTACAAGAAATGTCACTAACAAATTATATTTTCTATAAGTTCTATTTTTAATATAACAATAAGACTTTTGTGAACAAGTAAACCACAACAATATTTACGATAAAATGAAGCAGTACAAATATTAGTTACACTGGAATGATGATTGATCTTTTTCTCTCATTATGGAAAATTATGTATTTATCATCTAGGCTTTTGGAATGAGTTCTTTAAGGTTGTATCATAATATTAAATTAGATTCAGAATTGCGACCTGAAGGAAAAATGAATCTCACCTTTAGAAGTAGTTTGTCGGAAAGACATATGAGGATTATGAAGGAAACCCCTCCGAGATCATAATACTAGGTCAATTTACTATATTTTTAATACCAAAATAATGTGGAATAGTTGATCTACTTTTAATATTAAATAAACACTGAATTACGTGAATCGATCCTCCTAGTGTGGCACTGGAATATGGTAGGCATCGACGGAGGCAAGAAGAAGACTGATGCTTGGTTGGAGTTGATGGGTTCACTCGTAGAAAGAAAAGGGACCCATCATTAAATATTATCAAGAAAAATGTTCATTATCATGTAATGATAATATCCCTTATGGAGTGATGGTCAGGCTAGGGGTTTATCAAGAAAAGTGACTTGGTTGTTCTGTATCAATGGTATGGTGGAACATGGGTGTTCCATTTGTTTTTGGTTGATCTTATTCAGACATGTATACTCTATTATTTACTCTATATGTAAATTGCATAGGTGTTAGTGTATTAGTTACAATTGTTATATGATGAAAGAAATTGTGCATCCATATAGTTCTCATACATTTTGTAGCTATATTCAAACATCATAAAATATAAGAATGGAGATATGTAAGGAAATTATCATTGATTTTTCCTCAAAATTACATTTCAAATAAACATTAGAAAAACATAGTATAGTCTAAGTAGTAAAACTTGAATAGAGAAGACATGAAATTCTTAGATATTTGTAAAAATATATAGACAATTTTCATGCTTATTTTATTTCGAATAAAAGAATTTATACAACAATGTATATATAGAATATATATATATATATATAGAGAGAGAGAGAGAGAGAGAGAGGTTCTCTTGGGAATTCCTTTGGATAATAGAATTTCAACTTTGTTAAAAGGAGAGAAATTCACTAGGAGAAAACAAAATTACAAAAAGTTATCATTGTAAATATATGTATGCTATAGGAACTTTATAGGTGGAACTTTAATACCTCTCTAAAATAGCCATGACCTTAAACTAAGGATATATTTCTTCTAGAGAATATAGGATGAGAGTCACTGAATTTGTAAACTAGAAAATAAGAGCTCAAAGGAAATGTTTTCCTAGTAATCGATCTCACCTTAAATTTTTAGAAGTAGTTTGTCTGAAAGAAATAACCCCTCCTAAATCATAATACTAGGTCAATTTACTGAAATATGGTAGGCATGAACTGAGGAAAGATGGAAAATGATGCTCAATTGCAAGCTCATGGGTTCCCTTACACAAAGAAAATGGACCCATCATTAAATATTATCCATAAAAATGTTCATTATCATGTAATGATAATACTCCTTACAGAGAAATACTGAGTTCGAAGGACTATATTGACACCTCCAATACAAAGTTACACTTTAAGTATGTGCTTGAGAGGTAAACTTTGCCCATAGATCGGAACCATCACAACCATTGCTCAATTAGTGATAGGGGCCTCGAGCCCATCATTGGTACTATACATCGAGCAAAGTAGCACTAATGAAGTCAGAAAGGTGGAGTAACTTGTGTAATAGATAAGCTAAGTTACCTCTTTAACTCTATATTTGATCATTTATCTGACAAGAGAATAAATATACTACATATTGAAATTACGATGGAAATTATGGAGTCGTTACTCTTGCTATATGATACAACAAAAAGTGTTTTTTTTTCTATATTTTTATTTATAAAACAAAAAGAAATTTGCACGAGGTTTTACAAATGTAAATGTATAGAGAAGAAAATATTATATAAAAAGAAAGCATAAATTGCACTCTAAAATTTATTATGAATGTGTAACTCTAAAGTTTATTATAATTTATTATGGAGTGTGGAACTCCTTACCGAGAAATACTCAGTTCGAAGGACTATGACAGCTCCAATACAGAGTTACACTTTAAGTATGTGCTTGAGAAATAGACTCGGTGTTAGAGATAATGCTTACAGTTGTTGTAATTGTGAGTTCTAGGTTAACTATGAGATAATGCTTATAGTTGTTGTAACTGTGAGTTTCTAGGTTAACTATTTTTAGCTAATCAGATCCACTTTCTTAGGATCTAGATTGCTGCTAGGAGTTAGTGATTTGTATGCTATATATGTAACCTCCATTTGTCCATTAAGTAATACAAACTATTCTTTGTGTGTGAATCTTGCGCAATGGCTTCCCTCTCGATATCTAAGTTGGTATCATAGCTTGGTTGGTCTTAATCCCTCACGTGAATGCCCGAGAAGACAAAATAGTTTGGGAGATGATTCTCTGTACATAAGTAGCATGTTGAATTTCTTAATTTTTTCTTTGTGTGATTAATTAGTGTGCGTTTCTTGTGTGTCTTGTAAGAGAACCACTGCCAGATTCAAAGAAAATCAAGCTGAGGTGAGGTGGATTTCTGAAAAATTGAATCAGTTCTACTATTTTTCGAGTTGTGGGATACCCCTTTGATGTCAACGCATTGCAGAGCCATCCCTTCTTAAACACTGCTTGTAAGTGTGTTGTCGATTGGGAGCCAGCATGGAAGAGTAGTTTCATGTAACTGTTTTTATTTGGCAGAGAACGTATCCATGGAAATAAAGTTGAGATCTGAGAATCAAAGAGATGTGAACTGTGATTTGTTGACTGTGAAAGTTGCAGAAGGAGAGCCTCATTGCTTCATAGCCACCTGGTCACGCGTTTCCTGCTGGATTAAATACTCTATATAGAAGGAATTTTCGTGATCCGTAGTTATCCAAGAAAGAAGAAATATTTATGATCGGTGGAGATGCCACGGTACTGAAGAAGATTTGTGTGGAAGAAGTATAATTCCCATGGAAGCACTGAAGAATGAACCACCAGTTGTTGCTGCTATGTTCGTCCATCCAACCTAGTCGATCCTTGTGGTGAATCTGGTTCCCCAGAAAATCCACTTGCTAATTTGTTGGACAAAGTAGATCATTGGTGATATAATTTAAGTCGGTCATCATAACAATGTTCAGATAAAGCTAGATGTTGAGCTCTATTTGAATTTGTGTTAAAATATAGTGTAATTTATGTAATAGCATTATTTTGTGTGTTTGTTTATATTATGAAGAACCAATTAGGGAATAGAGTAGCATATTTAAAGGCTAGCGGTTCTTGGTGCACTTTGGTGCTATACGAATACATGATTGGTTTAAATATGTCTACAAGTCTATTCAAAGCTGAAGATTATTGTTGTACTTCGGTGCTTCATAGTCAATACTTATGGGTTATCATTGTTTTGGTGAGTGTTTGTAAAGGTCACTTTGTAAGATCGATTACTGAATGTTTTAGTATCGAGACTATTCTTCGGGGTAGATTAGAATCGTTGATCCTATAAACATTTCAAAGATTGTCGGAATCAGTTATATTTGTGTTGTAAGAAGTGGTAGCTCAAAGATGATGGAGAGAAAGAGCGTGTCTATGAAGTGCAGAGATGAGTGTAACTACATATGAGGACCAATGAGACAAACATGACAAAATTTGTGTTGTAACCTTTTGTTATGTTTTGTAATTTGTGATTGTGATATTTGTAGTGTAAGCATTAAGGGAGGGTGTTAGAGATAATGCTTACAGTTTTTTTAACTGTGAGTTTCTAGGTTAACTATGAGATAATGCTTACAGCTGTTGTAACTGTGAGTTTCTAGGTTAATTATTTTTAGCTAATCAGATCCACTTTATTAGGATCTAGATTGCTAGGAGTCAATGATCTGCATGCTATATATGTAACCTCCATTTGTCCATTAAGTAATATAAACTATTCTTTGTGTGTGAATCTTGTGCAATGGATTCCATCTCAATTTTTAAGTCTCCGCCCATAGATCAGAACCATGGAAACCATTTCTCTACTGCTCGAAAGTATTACTGAGACTTTCAACCCACAAGAAAAGGTTTTGGAAACAAGGCAAGACTATATAGTTCAATGAGTGACAAGGGCCTCGAGCCCATCACTCTTACTATACATCAAGCAACATAGTAGTAATGAAGCCAGAAAGGTGGACTAGAAGGATTGGATAGAACTCTAGAATGAAATTCTCTTAGTACACAAGATAAGTGTAAATGTAAATGTTTTCTTCCTTGGTACCTTCACATTTATGTTTATAGGAAATGGTTTAAAAACTATTTCATCTAGTTTCTTTACCCTTCAATTAAAATCTATTATTTTTTAAGGGATATGCTAATCTCATTCATTCATTTTGTCTAGCTTGACAATGACCTTAAAAATAGAAAACAAAATAAAAGAATATACCATGAAATAAAAAACCAATTCATATATAAAATACAAACTCAATTCTTTCTGCATACAATTCACATTTCCTGTAAGTGTTTGTTTTAATATAACAATAAAACTTTTGTGAACAAGTAAACCATCAATATTTACCATAAAATGAAACAGTACAACTATTAGTTATAGTTGATTCTCGAAACTCCCCATCCTTCTCTGTATCATCTAGGTTGGGTATGGCAGCATGGTCTTCTTCTACTAGTTAAATAGAGATGTGTCATAACATTTTTCGTTGGACCCTTCAAAAATACAATTCATTGTGATTCTTCTCCAATTGATGTTCTCAATCTAGACCTCCCATAGAAACAACAATGCATGGATCTCCATGATTCTCACCACAATAGTTATAATATCTTCAAAGATGATAACACATATAAATCAATAGCTCCTACTAATCCCCTTTCTCACCTTAGTGCATTTCAACAACTGATATTTCATAAAGGTCCATCCTTACATATTCTTCCTTCACAACCTACTATCACACCATCACATACCACACATTCCCTTTCTCTTAGTCCATGTATACTATATATTAAATCCATTTTCCAAGGCCTTCTCTTCAAGACCTTCTATGCATCCAACCATTTTGTTCCCTCACGCTCCTACTCTCACCAAGAACTAGGTGACTATAAAAGGCCAGTTCTCCAACAAATGTGCAGCCTTATCCAACATAAAGACACACAAAACAGTAAAAATACTCACCTATTATAGGAATAGATCATTCTCGAATCAACATGGATCCCTACCTCACAAACTTGGGTAGCACAACCGACATAAAGCCTCTCTCTCCAACATGCACTTTGATTCTCATTCCCCAACACTGCATTTTCCATACCTCTCAACCAAGTATAGGATGCATATATTAGATATGTCCATCATGGTTGATAAATAACATCTCTCATTCACCCAGACATTCTCAATCTCACAATAGCTACAAGTCAACAAGTTACTCTAGAACAAAACACACATCCCAACATTATTCTCACACTGCTAGCATAAATCTTCTTATAGGACAAGCTCATCTAGGAAAAACACACATCCTTGGGAACGCTATATAGAAATAGAACAATCACAATCATATCATGGGACACACCATAGATAACCATGATTGTCACATTTATTCACCAACCAACATGCCATGTCACCATGGGCATCAATCATCTTATAGTCCAACCTCATCTAGGAAAAACACACATCGTTGGGAAAATTATATAGAAAGAGAACAATCAAAGCATGGGATGCCCCATTCATCAACATTATTAACACTTTTATTGACCAACCAACCCCCCATGCCACCATGAGTCTTGTATAAGAAAAATCATATTATATAGCACTAGCTCTCATTTTGGCATGTCATCGCTCCAAAAACATCACATATTTTTGCATACATACCACAGATTGACGTTCGTCCATCACATTGTATATGATTGGGTTGCCTTAGGTTATCATGCATCCTCAACCACCTATTGCTAACAATACATATAGAACAAAATATATGTCCATTATGTCGCAGTCACGTCCAATGGATTCATAGATGCTTAGTTCTCCCATAGCAGTGCCATATCCACATTCTCCCTACAAGGGACTCAATGCACAATAAGAGAGTATCTTTGATAATGCTTTGACTCTTTATCTTATGTCAGTTACTACTTTATGGATCTTGATTTACATGGATAATATAGTTCAATCTTGCTTCATTCCAACAACAATGATATACATAAGGTATGATGATGGAAATCCCACCATCTTTCTCTTTTCTATGGCACTAGTGCTTCACTTCTCCTCCATCATAGAAGTGGAGAATAACCCTCATCGTCTATACTTGACAATACATTTTGGGACACTACATTCATGCGAAACACTTGCAAGTTGTTGGGTATATGTTATATTCTTTGCACGAGTAGTAGTGTCATGTATTTAGGTGGTTTCTTCAGCACATGGTTTTTTGCCAATGTTTTTCTATTTCTGGTTAAGGAATTAGGGTTTTGGACTAATCCAGGTCATTGGGTTAGGGTTTTGGATGTCGTTGGTGTTAAATTTTTAATGAAAATAAAGTACCAAGGCAAGTGTTTCTCTTCCCTAGGCGCCTAAGGGGGAGAAAGTGCCGAATGTGGGTCTTAGTCATTTAATTTGTGAGATGCAAATTAAAAGGTGACTTTATGATTAAAGTGAGGGTGAGTGAAGAGACACCAAATCTCAGCCGCCCATCTAATCTAATCTCACTCGTTAGATTAGAAAACTCCTCACCTTCCCTCATGAGGTTGATTAAGGCAAGTGGGCGCACCCATTCTTGGGTAAGAAGTTGAAAAAATCTTGGTGAGAGGCCAAGAGGCTCTTGGTGAGATGGCAAGAGAAAGAGGAAGAGATGCAGCAACAGTCTTGTTGAGAGAGCAAGAGACTCTTGGTGAGATGCCAAGATGTTCTTGGTGAGATGTCAAGAACAAGGAAGTTGCAGCATTCTTGTTGAGAGAACAAGAGAGAGCAAGAGAGAGGTCAAGCTGAGAAAAGAGAAAGCATTTGCTGAAGGTGAGAACGCATCCCAAAGAAAAGAGAAGTACGGATTTAAAATAGCAAGGAAGAACAGGTTGTACCGTACGGATTTGTGGAGGTCATACAGCATGTAATGTGCATAGAAATTGAGGAGGACAGCAGCTGCAATTTCTGAGAGTATTGGCATGCATTCCAAGGCTGCCATACAACATTTGTTGGCACAGAAATTGAGGTAACTGTTGTAATATATTTCTGAGTGTATTTCCATACAGTCCATAAAATCTTAGCAGAGTTTTGGCATGAATTTCGTGACAGTCCATACAGCATTAATTGCCGTACAGTTGTACGAATTTCTGGTTCAGAAATTGAGGAGCAAAGCTACAGGAATGTCCAGATAAGTTTGTGTAAATATCTAAAGATGAATATGCTGTAAAAGAAT
>JZKD02S0584816.1:252254-268842 GCA_000966675.3 Picea glauca
TATATATATATATATATATATATATATATAGATAGATAGATAGATAGATAGATAGATAGATAGATAGATAGATAGATAGATAGATAGATAGATAGATAGATAGATAGATAGATAATCAAGATTGTATTTCCATCTCCAGAAAAGAAGCACCCCAAGACTCTTATCGAAATCTTCGCTACATCTAGCTTGACTATAGTTTAAAACTGTTTCATTAAAGATAATGAAATGATTAAATTGAAATAATGTATTAGAAGGAATATTTTGGTGAGCAGTTGGAATTTTATTACCATGACATAGAGAGAAGAAATATACTACATATATAAATTAAGATCAGCTAAGTTACTCTTTCTTTATGATACAACTTCTAGAGTGTGCTTTTTTAAAATTTTTATATATAAAACAGAAAGAAATTTGCACCATATTTTACAAATGAAGACATAAGAAAATGTTATATAAAAAGAAAGCACAAATTGCACTCTAAAATTTACTATGCAGTGTGGAACTTCTTACAGAGAAATAATGATTTCAAAGGACTATATTGACATATCTTGACACTTTCAATACATAGTTACACTTTAAGTATTTTCTTCAGAGGTAGAACTCACCCAGAGATCGGAACAATGGCAAGCATTGCTCTACTGCTTAGAGCTATTACCCAGACGCTCAACTAGTAAGAGAAAGTTTGGGAAATAAGGCGAGAGTGTCTCGTTCAATGAATGAAAAAAGGCTTGGAGCCCATCAATCATACTATACATCGAACAACGTATCACTATTGGAAATAATCCATGTGAAGTCAGAAAGGTGGAGTACATGGATTGGATAGAATTCTTCAATGAAATTCTGTCAGTGCACAAGTTAAGTGGAAATGTAAATATTTTATTCCACTGGTACCTTGGAATTAATGTTTATAGGAAATCGTTTAAAGACTGCCATCTCGTTTCTTGACCCAGGTCATGAACTGTTATAACTGGAAGTGTTATAAATAAATGAAGAAATATAATTGATAATTGGTAGTCTCTTAGATAACTTGTAGCAACAACCCTCACTTAGATAAGTATGTGTCCAGTAAAAATATGTGATGTTTTAAGGGATATGTTAGTTTCTAAAATACCAATTCATATATGAAATACAAAAAAATTCTTTCTCAATAAAATTATATTTCCTATAAGTTCTTGTTTTAATATAGCAATAAGACTTTTATGAAATGAGGATTATGAGGGAAACCCCGGTGAGATCATAATACTAGGTCGATTTACTATATTTTTAATACCAAAATAATGTGGAATAGTTGATCTACTTTTAATATTAAATAAACATTGAATTACGTGAATCGATCCTCCTAGTGTGGCACTCTAATATGGTAGGCATCAACGGAGGCAAGAAGAAGAATGATGCTTGGTTGGAGATGATGGGTTCCCTCGCAGAAAGAAAAGGGACCCATCATTAAATATTATCAAGAAAAATGTTCATTATCATGTAATGATAATAGCCCTTATGGAGTCATGGTCAGGCTAGGGGTTTATCAAGAAAAATGACTTGGTTGTTATGTATCAATGGTAGGGTGGAACATGGGTGTTCCATTTGTTTTTGGTTGATCTGATTTAGACGTGTTTACTCTATTATTTACTCTATATGTAAATTGCATAGTTGTTAGTGTATTAGTTACAATTGTTATATGATGAAAGAAATTGTGCATCCATATAGATCTCATACATTTTGCATCTATATTCAAACATCATAAAATATAGGAATGGAGATATGTAAGGAAATAATCATTGATTTTTCCTCAAAATTACATTTCAAATAAACAGTAAAAAAACATTGTATAGTCTAAGTAGTAAAACTTCAATAGAGAAGACATGAAATTCTTAGATATTTGTACAAATATATAGACAATTTTCATTCTTATTTTATTTCGAATAAAAGAATTTATACAACAATGTATATATAGAATATATATAAATATGTAGATGTTCTCTTGGGAACTCCTTTGGATAAATGAATTTCAAGAGTTGGAATAATAATGTCGAAATGCTTAAATTAGTATTTTGTTAGATTGTTAGGATACGTGTAAGCTGAGATCCCTTAAGATCCTATTTCTTAGGAGTTTGTTAATAGCTCATAGAGCTTATATAATGTAACCTTATTTCATAATAAAATAATGAGTAGTGTTCAGTTCTACATTGGTAGTGTTCAATTAGTGTTCTATTTTGGTATCAGAGCCTCGTGTAAAGAGTGTTGAGCTATGAGAGCAGAAATTTGCCATCATTTCTCTCCACTGAAGGAGTTTTGGGAGTGATCATCGTTGTAGAGGAGTTGGTTGCTGAGGAGTGAACCCACTCTATTCGCTATCTGTAACCACCTGAGATCATGTGAAGGAGGCCCAGCTTGACCGGACGTCGTTGTTGAGTGCAACCTAAGGCTGGAGGAGCTTGCATTGCTGGAGGGAGAACCAGATCGTTGTTTGACTTGAATTAAGGGAGCTGCTAGTGAGCTCTTGTGGAATGAAATTCACCGAGGTGCACTAATTTGTTTTTGCTGGGCACATTTGTTATTTTTGTTTTCTATCAAATCGTCGGAGAAAAGAGGTATTTTATCAAAAACATGTATTTTCTTATTGAATCCATCTTTCAGCAGCTATGACCAATTCCTTTCCTGAAAATTATCTGAATGAAACCTCTAAGCTTGACAGGGACAATTATCTTGACTGGAAATTCAAGATATTAACTATACTCGAAGCACTGAATGTCTAGACTATAGTAAAAGGAGATGAAGCCAAAGAAACAGGTGTTACTCTTGCAGACTAGGAGAAATGAGAAACTAAGGAAAAAGTGTTGTTGTGGCTGTCTGTCAAAGACAACATAATCCCACACATCAGAGATTGTAAAACTTCCAAGGAGACATGGGACATCTTGAAAGGTTTGTATGAAACTACGAACTCCAATAGAATTATATTTCTAAAGACTAAGTTATTGTTCATAAAAATGGCAACAAATGAGAATATTACCAGCTATGTTTCCCGTATTAAGGATTTATGTGATCAGTTAAGTGCAATTGGTGATACTATTTCAAATTATGACATGCTAACTATTACATTAAAATGATTAATCAGAGATTATCATTTCTTTATTTCAAGTCTAGGAGGTAAAGCAAAGCCCCCTACATTTATAGAGCTAACATGGATTCTTCTACAAGAGGAAGAACGAATGAAGGTGTTTGAGATGGACTCTCACACTCTAGAATTAGCATTGATGGCCAAAGGAAAACAACCATACAAGGGCAAGCCATGGGACAAAAATAGAGTAGGCAAGTTTCAACCAAGAAACAGAGGTATGACTCACTCAAAATATGATTCTCATGATAAGAAAAATGATGGTTGTTTTTACTATGGGAAACCTGGTCATCATGCTAAAGACTATTATAAAAGGAAATCTGATGAATCCAAATAGAAGTTTAGAAAACATTATGGAAATTATGTGACAATTGAAACATCGACCAATGAAAGTTTTCAAAATTTAAAGTTGTTTATTTCAAAAGATGCATTGTCTTCATAAACTAATGATGAGAATGCATGGTTTATAGATTCAGGTGCCTCGGCCCATATGTCTTGTGTCAAAGAGTGGTTTGATGAATATCATGAGAGTGAAGATGCATCACACATATATTTAGGAGATAACAGATCTCACAAGATTCAGGGTTATGGAAAAATATGTGTGAATTTACCTAAAGGCCAAAAGAGACAGATTCATGATGTGTTGTATGTTCCAGGCATAAAAAAGAATTTGATTTTTGTTTCAGCAATAACTGATAAAAATCTAAAAGTAGAATTTATGCAATATCAATGTTTGTGAAGGATATTCAGAATCATTATAAAATCATAGCCACAGGGACAAGAATTGGAACACTGTATAAGCTTGATGTCACAAAGTCCAATCATCATGCATTGACATCTACTACAATGACAACTAAAGAGCTATGGCATCGCAGGTATGGACATCTTAACCAAAATGAATTAGTGCTACTTCAAAAGAAATTAATGGTTGAAGGGCTTCCTGTTTTGAAACGTCAGCATATAGAATGTGAAGCTTGTGCACTAGTTAAGAAACACAGGGAAGAATTTCTAGTGCATAAAGAGAAGAAATAGAGAGAGATAATTGAATTAATACATACTGATGTCTGTGGTCCCATGCAAACCATATCACTTAGTGGTACGAGGTATTTTATAATATTTGTTGATGACAAATCAAGATTTACTTGGGTTTATTTTATAAGGAAAAATAGTGATGTATTTGAATATTTTAAAGAATTCAAAACTATGGTGGAAAAGTAGACAGGTAAATACATCAAGATACTCAGATATGATCAAGGTGGAGAATATACCTCAGGAGATTTTGAAAGCTACTGCAAAAACAATGGGATCATTCAACAATTCACAGTTCCTTCTACAACACAACAAAACGGTGTAGCTGAAAGGAAGAATAGGAGATTAGTGGAATGTGCTCACATCATGTTAAAAGGTAAAGATATCTCTAATGGTTTTTGGGCAGAAGCCATTAAAACTGTTGTTTACTTAAAGAATAGAATTCCAACTAAGATTCTAGATTCAAAAACACCTTTTGAAGTTCTTTATGGTTATAAACATGAGGTTGGTCATTTAAAAATATCTAGTTCAAAGGCATTTTCTCATATTCCCAAAGATGAGAGAAGAAAATTGGATGCAAAATCTGTAAAGTGTACTTTTCTTGGTTATTATGATGATCATAAGACATACAAACTATTTGATCTTAATTCACATAAACTCATAGCAAGCATAGATGTGATTTTTCATGAGACTATAAATGAAGAAACAAGTAAGTATGATGTCTGGCATACTCCTTATGACAATGATGTTCATGTGAAAATTGATATAGATGATGAACAGGAAAAGGAAAAGGAACAGGTACACCAACAAGGTGAAAGCAGTGGAGATACTCCAAACACTCCTACGCCTCAGAAAAGAAGAAGTCAAAGTGAAGATAGCGGTGGACCACTAAGGAAGTCTACAAGAACAATTTAGATACCCTCCAGGTATAAAGACTATGCTTTGATGACACAAGTAATGAATGTTGTAGAACCTACTACTTATGAACAAGCCAAAACTCATAAGGACTGGAATAATGCAATGAATTAAGAATATGAACCAAGAATCAAGAATGAAACTTGGGAATTAACTGAACTGCCTAAAAACAAAGTTCCCATAGGATGTAAATGGTTGTATAAAACCAAATTTAATGCAGATGGAAGTGTTGACAAATATAAGGCCAGATTAGGTGCAAAAGGGTATTCACAAAAGGAAGGAGTTGATTATGAAGATACTTTTGCAGCTGTAGCTAAGTTAAATACAATTAGACTCATGATTTCATTAGATACACAACACAAATAGAAAGTTCATCAGTTAGATGTTAAATCTGCATTTCTGAATGGTGATATAAAAGAAGAAGTCTATTTGGTTCAGCCTGTAGGATTTATCAAGAAAGGACAAGAGGATTTTTTCTGTAAGGTTAAGAAAGCTTTATATGGTTTAAAACAAGCACCCAGATCTTGGTATATCAAAATTGATTCATTTTTTGCTCAGAAAGGTTTTGAGAAAAGCAAAAATGATCCTAATTTGTATGTCAAAAAGGATGAAAATGAGAATGTTTCATTGGTATCCTTATATGCTGATGATTTGATTATCACAGCCAGTGCTTCTCATTTGATTGAAGATATTAAAATTCAGTTAGCTTGGTCATTTGAAATGAAGGATCTTGGTGAAATACATTACTCTTTGGGTCTAAAAATATGGAGAGAAGGTAGAAAAACAATGGTCACTCAAAGTAAGTACACAAGGGACATTGTGGAAAGATTCAATATGAGTGAAAGTAAGGCAGTGTCAACACCTTTAGAACAGAATGCTAAGTTATCCAGTCTTGATGAAACTAGAGCAACAAATGGTACTCTGTATTGCCAGTTGGTGGGAAGTTTAAACTATGTTACCACTACCAGACCAGACATAGCATACTCTGTCAACATCCTTAGTCAGTTCATGGCTAAAAAACTGGAAAGCCACTGGATAGCTGCAAAGAAAGTCCTTCGATATCTGAAAGGAACTGTTAATTTTGATATTATGTATACTGATAATTGTGATGTTGAGTTGGCAGGTTACTCTAATTCAAATTGGGCTGGAAATCCTGATGACGGGAAATCAACCTCAGGATATGCATTCAACATTGGTACAGGGGTTGTGTCTTGGAGCAGTAAGAAACAACTAGTTAGTTCTTTATCGTCAATAGAAGTTGAATACAAAGCTCTATGTAATGCTACTTTTGAAGTTGTTTGGTTAAGGAGAATTCTTGAGGACATTGGGAACAAGAAATTGAAGCCAAATGTTCTCAAATGTGACAATCAAAGCTCTATTAAATTGGCATACAATCCAATTTATCATGCTAGAACCAAGCATATTGAAATTCAACATCATTTTGTAAGAGAAAAAATACAAGAGAAAAAAAATTGACTTGACCTACTGTAATACCATTGAGAATGTGGTTGACATATTTACCAAGCCTCTTGGAAAGATGAGTTTTAAAGAATGTAGGAAACAGTTAGGTGTGGTAGAGAATCCATTTCTCCATTAAGGGGAAGAGTTGGAATAATCATGTTGAAATGCTTAAATTAGTATTATGTTAGATTGTTAGGATACGTGTAAGTTGAGATCCATTGAGATCCTATTTCTTAGGAGTTTGTTAATAGCTCACAGAGCTTATATAATGTAACCTTATTTCATAATAAAATAATGAATAGTGTTTAGTTTTGCATTGGTAGTGTTGAATTAGTGTTCTATTTATTTAAAGGAGAGAAATTAACTAGGAGAAGACAAAATTACAAGAAATTATCATTGTAAATATATGTATGCTATAGGAACTCTGTAGGTGAAACTATAATACCTCTCTAAAATAGCCATGACCTTAAACAAAGGATATATTTCTTCTAGAGAATACAGGATGAGAGTCACTAAATTTGTAAACTAGAAAATAAGCGCTCAAAGGAAATGTTTTCCTAGTAATTGATCTCACCTTAAATTTTTAGAAGTAGTTTGTCTAAAAGAAATAACCCCTCCTATATCATAATACTAGGTCCATTTACTGAAATATGGTAGTCATCAACTGAGGGAAGATGGAAAATGATGCTCAATTGCAAGCTCATGGGTTCCCTCCCACAAAGAAAATGGACCCATCATTAAATATTATCCATAAAAATGTTCATTATCATGTAATGATAATACTCCTTACAGAGAAATACTGAGTTCGAAGGACTATATTGACACCTCCAATACAAAGTTACACTTTAAGTATGTGCTTGAGAGGTAAACTTTGCCCATAGATCGGAACCATCACAGCCATTGCTCAATTAGTGACAGGGGCCTCGAGCCCATCATACTGAGTTTGGAAGACTATCTTGGCACCTCCAATACAAAATTGCACTTTAAGTATGTACTTGAGAGGTAGACTTCGGTGAGAGATCAGAACCATCACAACCATTGCTCAATTAGTGACAAGGGCCTCGAGCCCATCACTCATACTATACATCGAACAAAGTAGCACTAATGAAGTCACGAAGTTGGAGTAGAAGGATTGGATAGAACTCTTAAATGAAATTTCGTTATTACACAAGTTAAGTGGAAATGTGAATGTTTTCTTCCACGGGTACCTTCACATATATGTTTATATGAAATGGTTTAATAACTATTTCTACTAATTTTTTGACCCTCCAATGTGATTTTTTAAGGGATATGTTAATCTTGTATATATATAACATGAAATAAAACACCAACTCATATATAAAATACAAAATGAATTATTTGTGCATACAATTCCATTTACTATAAATGTTTTTAGGATACATCGAACAACATAGCACTAATGAAGTCAGAAAGGTGGAGTAGAAGGATTCGATAGAACTCTCGAATTAGTACACAAGTTAAGTGGAAATGTGAATGTTTTCTTAAGATGGTACCTTCGTATTTATGTTTATATGAAATGGTTTAAATACTATTTCAACTAGTTTCTTTACCCTCCAATTAAAATCTGTGATTTTTTAAGGAATATGTTAATCTTATATATATATATATATACCATGAAATAAAAACCAATTCATATTTAAAATATAAAATTAATTCTTTCTACATGAAATTCCATTTCCTATAAATGTATGTTTTAATATAACAATAAAACTTTTGTGAACACGTAAAGTAGTACAACTATTAGTTACTAATAAGTAGTTACTAATACATTGGAATGATGATTGATCTTTTATTATCATTATGGGAAATTATGTATTTATCGTCTAGTTCTTCAAAGTTGTATCATAATATTAAATTAGGTTGAGAATTTGTATTGAATCTCCATTAAAAATATTCAATAGATTTTCTAAAAAGAACCATTATGAGAACAATGAAGAACGAACATATTAATAGCAGTGCACCTATCCGGTTCTAAACATTACTCAATTATATGTATAGGCAGGAGAATAAAGACACTACACCATGAAGACCTAACAAATGACAACATATTTATATGCATGTGAAGAAAGAATGACATTCTAATTAGTGCATGCTTCATGCGATTAAGGAACGTTGACACTGGTATTAGTGAAATCTTCATAAGTTTAAGCAACGTTAATTCAAGTTCATCGAACTTTCCACGTCACATGAAACAACGTTTGACAGACTCAAGATTCGTCGCAATATCCACGACATAGCATCGCAAGCGCTTTGAAATAACCGTCACAAAATGACCCAAATTTGCTAGTGTATATAGACTTTCCAACTTGCTCCATAAGCCTGATGTTGTATCCTCTCCTATGATATTAAACAGAACCTCATCCGCCACAGATAAATGATTGGTACTAAGAGATTTCACATCCAAATATTCCCATTCCTATTATGTCATGGCTGCTGGTTTCTTTGACTTGTCTGCCAATGCTTTTTGCAACCCTTGTTGCACTAGTAAACCCCGCATCTTGAGCTTCCAGAGCTCAAAGTTGTTTTTACCACTGAACTTTTCAACTTCAAACTTTGAACTCTGCATCTTAGCCATTAGCACAAAAAATCTCCCAATATCCACTGCTTATAAAACCCAAGACCCCTTTTAAACAATAATGTAGAGGAATAATAATAAAATATTCACAAGATTTTAATAAAAAAAAGAATTAACTCAAAAAACCTTTTAATAATATAAAAAAGGTTAAATAATATAATCCATTTAAAAAAAAACAAAAGATTCACTTTTACTTTAACTCCTTCACCTTATGCGATCCTAAAGATTAATATTTCGTGCTTAATTAAAAAACACCACTTCATACACTCCTCCACCTTTTATTATTTAATTCTTTAAACTTTTTAATCATGCCTTCCATTCCAAACAATTTACCATTAAAAAATTTGCTCATTGTTCCTTTTCTTCAACCGTGGAAATCCTAGCAATAAGTCTCTACATCTTTTGAGAGGAGGGACCTATGGGGATGTATAAATTTACGCACCTCACACATATGCTACTCTCTTCTGAAATTTGACGCCCTCTCCTCCAACTAGGTTGTGATACCACTTGTTAGAATTGCAAATGCAAAAAGCACAATTCACATATGATAATTAACAATCACACACAGATAATAAACACAGGGATTTCATGTGGTTCACCTAAACATTGGACTACGTCCACCAAGCATAGGCATCAATCACGCACACTCAGTTTCTCACAGTCGTTTTTGCCTCTACGTGCTTACATGTATTTATATAAATTTACAAGAAACTGAATAATAAATGCAATCACTATCCATATTCTAACTTGGTCTATTTGGTTGTAACCAAAGCAGAATAATATGATCCAAATCCATCTTTGGAGTAATTCGTTGTCACCAAATCCCAACAAATAAAACACCAATTCATATATAGATACATTTACAAGAAAATGCATAATAAATGCAATCCCTATCCATATTCTAACTTGGTCTACTTGGTTGTAACCAATGCATAATAATAGGATCCAAATCCATATTTGAACTAATTCGTTGTTACCAAATCCCAACAAATAAAACACCAATTCATATATAAAATACAAAATCAATTCTAACTTGATCTACTTAGTTATAACCAACACATGCATAATAATAAGATCCAAATTCATATTTAGACTAATTGGTTTTCACCAAATCGTAATAAATAAAACACCAATTCATATATAAAATACAAAATCAAATCTTTTAGCATACAATTCCATTTACTATATATGTTTCTAGGATACATCGAATAACGTAGCACTTATGAAGTCAGAAAAGTGGAGTAGAAGGATTGGATAGAACTGTGGAATGAAATTCCATGGAAATGTGAATGTTTTCTTCGGCTGGTACCTTCGCATTTATGTTTATATGAAATGGTTTAAAGACTATTTCAACCAGTTTCTTGACCCTCCGATTAAAATTTATGATTTTTTAAGGGAAAGGTTAATCTTATATATATATCATGAAATAAAAAACCAATTTATATATAAAATATAAAATTAATTCTTTTAACATACAATTCCATTTTCTATAAATGTTTATTGTAATATAATTAGCACAGCCACTAATACAACAGTTGGAGAACGCCGAAAGGTATTGGTTGGTAAAGAATTTATTAAATTTTATTATTGATTAACAAATAAACGGTTGCTTATTTATTTGGTGTTAATATTTACGCAGAAAGGCGTATACCTATTGACAATGAGCACAATTAATCAGCTTTTAATCTAAAATTGTAATCTGATGGTTAACAATTGAAGATGCTGGCATATTCTTAGTCGTCCTCCCAAATCAATGAATGTGATTTACTCTTCATAACTTCCTTGTATTTCTGAATGCATCCGTTACCCTGTATACTTTTTAACATTTACCTAATCATATTAAGAAATTACTGTAGCACTATATGATTGCCACGTTTAAATGATTAGCCTTTCAAATTACCATTTAGATATCCTCAATTGTCCAGACTTCATTTTCTGACTACCTATGTGTTTCATTTTCTGTCTTTCCTCATCATTTTCACCACGGATTGCCACTCAGCCGCCAACTCGCGGCTGTGTTAGTTTAATTTATGTTAATCACTTACGTGGCAATTAGTTAGCTATCAAAGTAATTTTTAAATATGATTAGGTAAATGTGAAAAAGTAAACACATAAACGGATGTCTTTATAATAGCTAGGAAGTTAATGATGGAAACCACAGCCATTTATTTTGTGTGACTACTAAGAATATTCCAGCCATATTTAATCCTGTCCATAAAAAACTTATTAAGCACTAAACCCCTATTAAATCTACCCATTGTCAATAGGTATACTCTTTTCGGCGTAACAATACAACTTCTCCCAAATCAATGAATGTGATTTACTCTTCATAACTTCATAACTGATTAACCTTTTAAATTACCAGTTAACTTTTCGATTTCCTCAGCTCTATGTGTGTTTCAGCTGTGTGTTGCAGCGTTCACCAGCCGCAACACCAACCCTATATGTGTTTCGGCCTTCGCCAGCCTCCAGCCACTTTGCGGCTGTGCTAGTCATTATGGATAATTATGTATTTATCATTTAGCCTTTTTAAATGCGTTCTTCAAAGTAGTATCATAATATTAAATTAGGTTCAGAATTTGTATTGAATCTCCTTTAAAAATATTCAATAGATTTTGTAAAAAGAACCATCATCATAACAATGAAGAACAAACATATTAATAGCAGTGCACCTATCCGGTTCTAAACACCGAGTCGATGACAGCATGGGTCGAATGTGGCGCCACGTTGGGTCAAGTTTATTCTAGGATAGCAGAGAAAACCGAAACCCATGGCTTTCCTGGCGGGATTTGCCACACTGTAGGCTCCGGCGGTCATATCGCCGGAGGTGGGCAGGGTTTCCTCTCTAGGAAATATGGCCTCGCAGCTGATAATATGATCGAAGCCTTGCTCGTTAACGCCTCACAAGAAGATGATGGGGGAGGATGTGTTTTGGGCACGGAGAGGCGGTGGAGGTGGCAGCTGGGGCGTTGTGATTGCCTGGAAAATCAAACTGGTGAGTGTCCCGTCCATTCTTACGGCCTTTAATGTCTCAAGAACCGGGAGAGACGCGGTAACGGAGGCGGTCCACCGATGGTAATCTGTCGGGCCTACCATGGACGAGGATATGTTCGTGCACGTGCAGTTTTTCAGCATCAATAAAGTGGAAGGAGAGAAGAAAACGGATGTGAATGCGTCGTTCCAAGGCATGTATTTGGGAGGTAACGACCATCTATTGTTAAAAATGAAGAAAATCTTCCGGGAGCTGGCCTTGGTGGAGGACGACTGCCACGAAATGAACTGGATCAAGTCTACGGCCTTCTTCGGAGAGACGATTAAGAGCGTGACAGAACTGCCCGACAGATACAATTCCCAGAAGACCAGCTTCAAAATAAAATCGGATATCGCAAGAACCCCGCTCTCCACAGAAGCTTTGCATGGACTGTTTGAAAGGTTGGAGAAACAGCCACTAAGAGCCTATGCGCTTTTCTCTTCTCTCGGAGGGAAAATGGATGATATCGATTCCTGTGTGCTGCCCTTCCGCGCATTATGATACAACTTCTAGAGTGTGCTTTTTTAAAATTTTTATTTATAAAACGAAAAGAAATTTGCACCATATTTTACAAATGAATACATAAGAAAAAATTATATAAAAGGAAAGCACAAATTGCACTCTAAAATTTATTATGCAGCATGGAACTTCTTACAGAGAAATAATGATTTCACAGGACTATCTTGACATATCTTGACACTTTCAATACATAGTTACACTTTAAGTATTTGCTTCAGAGGTAGACTTCACCTATTTGCTCAGAGCTATTACCCAAACGTTCAACCCGTAAGAGAAGGTTTGGGAAACAAAGCGAGACTGTCTCGTTCAATGAATGAAAAAAGGCCTGGAGCCCATCAATCGTACTATACATCAAACAAGTAGCACTATTGGAAATAATCCATGTGAAGTTAGAAAGGTCGAGTAGACGGATTGGATAGAATTCTTTAATGAAATTCTGTCAGTACACAAGTTAATTGGAAATGTAAATGTTTTATTCCGTTGGTACCTTGGCATTTATGTTTATAGGAAATCGTTTAAAGACTATGCCATCTCGCTTCTTGACCCAGGTCATGAAGTGTTATAAATAAATGAAGAAATATAATTGATATTTGGTAGTCTCTTAGATAAGTGGTAGTAAAGAACCCACACTTAAATAAGTATATGTCCAATAAAAATATGCAAGGGATATGTTAGTTTCTAAAATACCAATTCATATATGAAATACAAAACCAATTCTTTCTCAATACAATTCTATTTCCTATAAGTTCTGGTTTTAATATAACAATAAGACTTTTGTGAACTGAGGATTATGAAGGAAACCCTGCGAGATCATAGTACTAGGTCAATTTACTATATTTTTAATACCAAAATAATGTGGAATAGTTGATTTACTTTTAATATTAAATAAACACTGAATTACGTGAATTGATCCTCTTAATGTGGCACTCTAATATGGTAGGCATCCACGGAGGCCATAAGAAGAATGATGCTTCATTGGAGCTGATGGGTTCCTTCGGGAAAGAAAAGGGACTCATCATTAAATATTATCAAGAAAAATGTTCATTATCATGTAATGATAATATCCCTTATAGAGTCATGGTTAGGCTAGGGGTTTATCAAGAAAAGTGATTTGGTTGTTATGTATCAATGGTAGGATGGAACATGGGTGTTCCATTTGTTTTTGGTTGATTTGATTCAGACATGTATACTCTATTATTTACTCTATATGTAAATTGTATAGTTGTTAGTGTATTAGTTACAATTGTTATATGATGAAATAAATTGTGCATCCATATAGATCTCATACATTTTGCATGTATATTCAAACATCATAAAATATAGGAATGGAGATATGTAAGGAAATAATCATTGATTTTTCCTCAAAATTACATTTCAATTAAACAATAGAAAAACATAGTATAGTCTAAGTAGTAAAACTTCAATAGAGAAGACATGAAATTCTTAGATATTTGTACAAATATATAGACAATTTTCATTCTTATTTTATTTGGAATGAAAGAATTTATACAACAATGTATATATAGAATATATATAAATATGTAGAGGTTCTCTTGGGAATTCCTTTGGATAAATAATTTTCAACAGTTGGAATAATAATGTCGAATTGCTTAAATTAGTATTTTGTTAGATTGTTAAGATACGTGTAATTTGAGATCCGTTGAGATCCTATTTCTTAGGAGTTTGTTAACAACTCATAGAGTTTATATAATGTGACCCTATTTCATAATAAAATAATGAGTAGTGTTCAATTCTGCATTGGTTGTGTTCAATTAGTGTTCTATTTTGGTATCAGAGCCTAGTGTACAGAGTGTTGAGTTGTGAGAGAAGAAAGTTGTCATCATTGATCTCCATTGAAGGAGAGTTGGGAGTGATCATCATTGCAGAGGACTTAGCTGTTGAGGAGTGAACCCACGCTATTCAATGTCTCTAACCACCTGAGATCGTGTGAAGAAGGCCCATGTAACAACCCTAGTTAAATAGTTGCTTAAGGTTTATCAAGTATAGTTAACTAAATAATTAATTGTCCTATTGTGTATTAGTTAAATGATGATTATTTATTAATAATATTATTTAATTAAATAATTATTGTTTAATATATGTTGATTAATTAATTAATTAATTAACTAACTAACACATTTAATGTTTGGATAACAAATTAAAGGCTTAATAACTTTTAATTTATTATTAGAAAACTTTATGTATGAAGGGAAAGGGCATTGAATAGAGGGATAAGGCATTGAATGGAGGGATAAGGTATTAAATGGAGGGATAAGGCGGGTGGCATTAAAGGAAGGTAGGAGGTGCTGAATGGGAGGGGGATATGAGGGGGCAGAGGCCTTCGGGAGAGGATTCGTGAAATTTTTGGGACAGGAAGCATTATTTTAAGAGAATGATTGTATTTTCTGTTTGGTATTTTTCTGGTTTGGTATGGAGTTTGGGTGGACTATTACAGGGGTGCACCAGGTTGCTGGGAGTTTTGGGCTCGGGGGCCAGGAATATTCACGGAATCCTGGAGCTAGGGAACCAGATAGGCTCTGTTGCTCGCTGGCAGGGAGGAAAGATTCAGTTTTGGGCAGAGTAGCAACAGCCGAAGATTGGGGAATTAGCATCAAACAGAGGTATGTATTTTAGTGATTATGCTCTGTTACGTGATGGTTATGTGATTTATTTTCATGATATTAATAAATTTAATTTATGATGAATAAATTATGGTTAAATGTTGAAGATTAATTTGTACAGAATAACATTTATCTACTCTCTATTTTTTTGACTTGTGTTTTGTAAGGCTCTGTGGGGACAGAGACCTTACACATGGTATCAGAGCTTTAGTTTGAAGCACTGGAGCCTTAAGGGCCTACCTACCCACCCAGAAATTTAAACAACTTCTTTTAGCTATTCACAGCCAGCTTTGACTCCTAAACCATTTTGTTATAAGCTGCTAGATGCCCCAGTTGACTCTTAATGATTGGAACCTTTAAGGGGTGTTTTGCATCAAAGAAATTCAGTTCTTCTGCAACAGTGGAAGTTATTAATCAACTGTGATTTTGAAAATTTACATAAACAACAATTGCATATTTCAAACCTAGAAACCAACAAATGTTCAGAATATTGTTAATGAACAAAGGTTATAAGCAAACACCGTCTATGAGTCTTTTCCATAAGGTAGCCTATACCAATTGTTTCTCTTTTCATGTTTAGTTTGAAATGTTATATCCTGCGATGCTTCTAACTGTAGACACAAGCATAATTAAGATGAAGGCAAGCATTGTTGAAGTGAAAACCGAATTGCAAGTAAAAAAAGAAAGTACGACATTCTGAAACAAAACATTCTTAGATTTGAATGAAAACATCAGTCTAAATATAATAGAAATAAATGAGACATTCTAATTCTTCCTCTTGTTCAGCTCTGCTGACTTAAAATCTCAAATCTAGACCTAATTCTGAACACCCATGGAAATGAATAGCACTAAAAAATGAATACAATAAAATTTTAACCCAATTTCACTACAGGTGGCTTGACAAAATAGATCCGCGTTCAGGTGCTTTCTCGAGCCATAAGATGTGTTTAAAAAAAAAAAAAGAGATTGGTGTTTGCGCACAAGTTGACCTAGTCTAAACCTAAGCCATATCACATATCAAACTACTATGCCATATTTTGAGTCCACATGTCTAGCACATACCAGCACACAAGTTACCCAAGCGTAAGCACCAACGGAGTTTAAGCGAAGAGGCACAGACGGAGTCTGTGCCAAAGAGGGAATAATCCAAATGGAAGGTCGAACCTTCCATGAGCACTAGAAACTAAACAAACAACCAGGGGACGAATAAATATAACAAATGCAAAGGAAGAAGAAGGGGCATCACCATGATGGATTTAGGTACCGCGGGAACAGGGTTTAGATATTCATGTTATATGCAATAA
>JZKD02S0584816.1:271407-285063 GCA_000966675.3 Picea glauca
TAATAGTGTAACTTTATAATTTACAGGTTAAAAGTCCTTGTAGAGTAGCGGGAGTTTGATGCAGGTTATGGGAAATAGTCAGGGTAGAATAGGGGTATAATAGAAAGCACCATATTAGGGATCTGATGCACCGTGGCGAGTGTGGTACAGTGCTAGCATAACTACCAAGTGAGAGGGTCAATAGTTTTCTTAGGCGAAGACATCAAGCTTAGATGATTTAACCCTAACCTAGTCACTTCCCCTAAAGAGAGTAACGGCTGTTTACAGACCAGTAAAAAAAAACTTACGCATAACACTATTTTCTAGTTTAAGTTGTGCAAATGTACAACGTCCTTGAACTCACCCTGAGAACTTTGGTTGATGTAGGTTAAATCATACAAGATGGTTAGGACTCGAGGAAATTGAGGCAGAGGGGCATCGTCGCAGGGACCACCAGCGCCGCCACCATCATCGCCTGAACTAGCTCTCATACTGCGCTCTTTGGAGGTCATAAATGAGATTTTAAGGAGGCGTAAACCAACAGGGATCAAAGTGGAGCCTCCACCATCTAGAACAGGTAATCTAGAAGCATTAAGGGATTCAGGGAGAGGACCTCCACCCGAAGACATCACTAGAGAACTGCAGAAGATTAAACTTTCAAAGTTTGTCGGGGATCATGCCAGTGAACGTACAGAAGCATGGTTGGAAGGCATGACAAGGTGTTTTTCCTTAAGAGACTATGCATCCACTTCAAAGGCGAAGATAGTGATTTTTCAGTTGAGAGACTATGCCTTGAACTGGTGGGGCAACTTGGAAAGGCAACTGGATCTTACCCCAGACACCATATCTTGGGAACTTTTCAAGGAGAGGTTTCGAAGGAAATATCTGCCAGCTTACTATGAGGAACAATAGGTAGGAGCATTTCATGCTCTAGTAAAAGGAAACAAAACCATAGAAGAATATGAGATTAGGTTTATGGAATTGGTCAAATATGTTTCATATATGGATAATGACCAATGATAGGAAGAATGCTTTGTCTATGGGTTAAACCCTAAGATAAGGGCTATGGTGTGGATGTGGAAACCATCTTTAGTAACAAGAGCTGTGGAAAATGCATGTTATGCGAAGGAACACATGAACTTAACTAGAGGTATGAGACTGACCTTTCCGCATCTTCCTGGATTCATGGGGAAGGCTCCTAGGTCATTTCCCAAGGGAGTGGGCTCAAGGCCACCTCCATATGGTAATAGAGTCGCAACAAGAACAGTAGCTGTAGGGATTTCAATGGCAGCGAGTGCAGCATCTCGTTCATCACCAAGGGCGTAGGTAGGTCCATGAACAGCTCAGGGAGCAGCTAGTAGGGGCAGGGGTTCCAGGGGAAGGAACTCATTTCAGAGATAGTCACATAATAGTGCGCAGGTTGAATCCCATGTTACTTGTTGGGGGTGCGGAGGACCCTATTACCAGCGTGACTACCCAGAGTTACAATCAGGATTTGTGCATAGAGAAGGAAAGGCTCCGATGGGAAGAGCAAGTAGCAGCCACCGAATTTATGTACCGGTTAATAATCGGCTCATTGAACATCAATCCATGGTGGTGGAGTCGTCAGGTACGCTAAATCATATCAATGTAAAGATTTTATTTGATTCAGGTGCGACAGATAGTTTCATTTCACCATCTGCAATAGAAAAGTGTGGGTTGGTAGCCTACGAGCACGATGACTTTAAACAAGTCGAGATGGCCTCGGGGGGAAAAAAAAATGGTAGGACCTAACATTGATAATTATATAGTAGACCTGGGAGTGTGTACTACCAGGTTGAAGGTATATGCTACTGCTCTTGGGGCATATGACCTAATCATTGGAATGGATTGGTTAGAATCCCATCGAGCTTTCCTAGATTGTTTCGCAAAAAGGGTGCTTTGTGTCAACGATGAAGGAAGACTAGTAGAGATGCACGGTGTACAAAGACGAGTGTCTCTACACTTTATCTCAACTATGAAGGTTAAGAAGTGCATGAGGCAAGGGTGTCGACTGTATGTAGTGGAAGTAGTGAATGGAAGGAAGGGACCCTCCTTGGATCAATCCCCGTTTTTTTTGGAATATAAGGATGTTTTTCCAAACAAGTTACTAGGGTTACCTCCTGAGAGGGAGTTTGATTTTACTGTTGAGCTAAAACCTGGTGCAGAACCAATTTCCAAGACTCCGTATCGGATGATAGTGCCAGAACTTTGTGAGTTGCAAATGCAGTTGAAAGAGTTACTGGACTTAGGGCTAGTAAGGCCCAGTGTCTCACCTTGGGGTGCACCAATAATTTTTGTAAAGAAGAAAGATGGTTCCTTACGACTGTGTATAGATTACAGGGACTTGAATTGTGATACATTGAAAAATAGGTACCCAATGCCGCAAATAGATGACCTCTTTGATCATATGAAAGTAGTAACAGTATTCTCAAAGATTGATTTGCGATCAAGGTATAACCAGTTAATGATTAAGGAAGGCGATATCCCAAAAACTGCCTTTGGAACTCAGTTTGGACATTACGAGTTTGTCGTAGTACCTTTCGGATTGACCAATGCGCTAGTAGTATTCATGAGCCTCATGAATGGGGTATTTCGGAAGTACTTAGATCGTTTTGTACAAGTCTTTTTAGATGACATCCTCATCTATTCCAAAAATGAAAGAGAGCATGAGGAACACTTACGAGTGGTGTTGTCCTGCCTTAGAGAGAACAAATTGTATGGGAATTTGTCGAAGTGTTCCTTCTTCCAGAGAGAAATCCACTATTTAGGTCATATAATTTTTGGTGAAGGAATCTTTGTGGACCCAAAAAAGGTAAAGGCAATTATGGAGTGGCAAGTGCCAAAAAATGCCCATGAGGTGAGAAGCTTCATGGGGCTAGCAGGTTATTATCGGAGATTTGTGGAAGGATTCTCAAAAATAGTGAAACCCATCACCACTTTGCAGCACAAAGAGGTTAGGTATGAATGGACATAAGAATGTGATAGTGCATTCATCGAGCTTAAGAGGTTACTAACTAGTGCACCAATTCTACAAGTGTCGGATATGGAAAAAGAATTCGTCATCTACATGGATGCCTCGAAGCAAGGGTTGGGGGGCATGCTAATGCAGAATAGAGGAGTGATAGCTTATACATCAAATAAGTTGAAGAAACATGAAGAGCTATACGCGACTCATGATTTAGAGTTGGTAGTTGTAATGCTAGCTCTGAAACTTTGGAGGCACTATCTTGTGGGGCGAAACTTTGAGCTCAAAACGGACCATCAAAGTTTAAAACATCTCTTCACTCAATGGGATTTGAATGTCAGGCAAAGGCGATGGAGTGAGTTTATGAGTGAGTACGATTTTGTTATTTCATACATCAAAGGAAAAGAAAATGTGGTCGTAGATGCCTTGAGTAGGAGACCGTGTGTGTTCTCCCTGGTACCCTTAAAGGTTAATCTGAGGGAACGTGTGATGGAACAACTCCAAGGAGACAGTTGGTATTTAGAGGTTACTTCAAACGTCCAGAGTGGGAGGAAATTAGATCCAAAGTATGAAGGATATAGTCTGGAAGCAAAAGGACTATTGAGATATGGGGGAAGGATGTACATCCCTGAAGATGGGGATATTCGAAGCATCATACTGAAGGAAGCCCATAGAGCACTTTATTGTGCACATCCGGGTGTGAAGAAGATGTACGTAGACATGAGGAAGCTCTTCTTCTGGGTAGGCATGAAGCGTGATGTGGTCCATTTCATCGCCAAGTGCCTAGAGTGTCAACAAGTGAAAGCCAACCACCACCACTCGGTAGGCCTCCTACAACCACATGATGTCCCTATGTCGAAGTGGGAAGTCATCTCTATGGATTTTTTTTTGGGGTTGCTACTCACATCTCATAGGCACAATGTCATTCTTGTGATAGTTGATAAGTTAACCAAGAGTGCTCATTTTATTCTAGTTAGAGACACTTACGATGTCACTGATGTGGCACGTGTGTTTGTAGCTGAGGTTATCCGTTTGCATAGGATACCTAAGAAGATCATTTCAGATAGGGACTCCATATTCACTTCTAGGTTTTGGACAAGTTTGTAGCCAGCGTTGGGGACTCATTTGAACTTAAGCACAACTTATCATCCTGAAACAGATGGGAAAATTGAGAGAGTAAATAAAGTCATGGAAGACATGCTTAGGATGTATGTCATGAATAATCAAACACATTGGGAGAAATACCTACCTTTGGTAGAGCTTGCCTACAATAACAGTTTTCATAGCTCCATCAGAATGCCACCTTACAAAGCTCTGTATGGAAGGCCATGCAGAATGTCGTTGAGTTGGGATAGATTAGAATACCGAGTAATAGCTGGGCCAGAATTGATTCAAGAGATGGAGGAACAGGTGATTTAGATTAGGCAGAGACTAAAGGAAGCACAGGATAGGAAGAAAAGTTATGCAGATGCACACAGGACCGGCCAAAGTTATGAAGTGGGAGACCAGGTTTTCATTCGTATCAGGCCTAATAAGAGTACCATATGGTTCGGGAAGAGAAAAAAGTTGTCACCTTGATTTATAGGACCATTCAGAATCCAAGAGAAAATTGGACCCATTGCCCATCGTATCTTACTTCCACCCCACTTGCATAAAACTCATAATGTTTTTCATGTATCTATTCTACGTCATTATGTTGTTGATGAATCACATAAACTAAATTGGAAGAAATTGCAGGTATAACCGTTACGCATATTGGATCGTAGAGTCCGACAGCTCAGGAACCGTCTGGTAGACAAAGTTAAGGTCTAGTGGGACAAATATAGTCCAGGATCTGCTACTTGGGAGGATGCCGAGACACTACGACAAGATTATCCTTCACTTCTTTTGACCACCTCGAGAATATGTTTCTTGAAGGTGGGGTTTATGTAACACCACCTTTTGACTTAGACAGCTAGGATAACCTAAGGCCTAAACATTTTCATTTTCTATTCACAGTGAAACTTTTAAATGATACAATTGAACTTTTAAGACTTATGAACCTTTATGAATGTTTAAATGTATTTGAATAATGATGGATATGATGCGATATATTGTGAGAATGTAAATTTTATGAATGTTTAAATGTTATTGATGATGATGGATATGATGCGATCTACTATGTGAATGTAAATTCTATGAATGTTGAATTGTTATTGATGATGATGGATATGATGCGATATATTGTGTCAATGAGAATCCTATGAAGGTTTAAATGCTATTTGAATGATGTTGGATATGATGCAATCTATTATGTAAATGATAATTCTATGAATGGGTAGCATTAATTGAATTATGGGATATTATAAGATCTATTTCTAACTTGAAAACTTTGATGTTAAAGTTTTTGGTACGCAGATACCGAATTGAAATTATGGTTGTATGCAATTACATGATGATAATGCATAGAAATTTATGAGTTTGTGTTGCACACTAATCTGTCAGTTATGGGCTATGAAATAGCAGAGGGAAAATGATGATGAAAGTGGATGTCATGACCACTGGCCGAGAAACAATATGGTATGAATCTTTGTATGTGAAATTATATTGGTTTAGATGCATTGCTATGATATGTGGACCAGTGTAGGATTTCAGCTGGTAAGACTGCCCAAAGCTGAATAGACGATGACAAAACTCCCAGCAACATGGTGCCACTGTATATTCCATTGTAGGGTGTGGACCCTAGTCCTGTTAGGAGGGGTGGAGGCATTTCCCACCATGTATCCTTTGAAACCTGAAGTCATGGGAGGACGATGTTAGCTCACGCTCCCCTAGATGTGTGATGATGACTGTCAGTTGCCTACTGGGGAAGCTTGGTCAATATAGTGACACTTCTTCTTACGGGTTCTATTTGGAGTTAGGTCAATATAGTTGACGCTCCAAGATAGTCTAGCAGAGGAAGGATAGGAATGGAAGATGGAAGTAAGTTAGGAAGGAAGGATGAGTAGAAATAGTTGAGAGTGTATGGAGATTTGCCTTATGTTGGAACTTATTGTTTTCCATATGAAAATAAAATGCATATATATATGAATATTCATAATTATGTAACTAAACTACAATTGTCTAAATAACATTGTTGAGCTAGATAATTGAAATTAAAGGATTTCGCAAACATTTGATTGGTTTATTTTCTTTTATAAAATGAATAATCTTGTTGAATGGATTTGATGCATATGAAAATTACTATAGAGATGATAGTTATTGATATTAGTACATCAATGGGACTTGTATGTACTAGCTACACATGCATTTCTTGCACATGTACACTAGTATGTATGAGTTTCTTGGCTTACTTACTAATAAATGTCGGTTATTTGTAAGGAATGTGTGAACCATGTTTCTTTTCCCGTGTATCATAAAATACTTTAACTTCGCGACGAAGTTTCCTGAAGGGTGGGTGTATGTAACAACCCTAGTTAAATAGTTGCTTAAGGTTTATCAAGTATAGTTAACTAAATAATTAACTTTCCTATTGTGTATTCGTTAAATGATGATTATTTATTAATAAAATTAATTAATTATTGTCTAATATATGTTGATTAATTAATTAATTGATTAATTAACACATTTAATATTTGGATAACAAATTAAAGGCTTAATAGCTTTTAATTTATTATTAGAAAACTTTACGTATGAAGGGAAAGGGCATTGAATGGAGGGATACGGTATTGAATGGAAGGATAAGGTGGGTGGCATTAAAGGAAGGTAGGAGGTGGTGAATGGGAGGGGGATATGAGGGGGCAAAGGCCTTCGGGAGAGGACTCATGAAATTTTGGGGAGAAGAAACATTATTTTGAGAGAAGGACTGTATTTTTTGTTTGGTATTTTTCTGGTTTGGTCTGGAGTTTGGGTGGACTGTTACAGAGCTGCACCAGGTTGATGGGAGTTTTGGGCTCAGGGGCCAGGAATCCTCATGGAATCCTGGAGCTAGGGAGCCGGATAGGGTTTGTTCCTAGCTAGCAGGGAGGAAAGATTCAGTTTTGGGCAGAGTTTGGGGAAAGCAGCAGAAAGGACAACCAGAGATTAGGGAATTAGCATCAGACAGAGGTATGTATTTTAGTGATTACGCTGTGTTACGTGATGGTTATGTGATTTATTTTCATGTTGTTAATAAATTTAATTTCTGCTGAATAAATTATGGTTAAATGTTGAAGATAAATTTGTATAGAATAACATTTATCTACTCTCTATTCTTTTGACTTGTGTTATAAGGCTTTGTGGGGATAGAGACCTTACACTGCTTGACCGGACATCATTGTTGAGTGCAACCTGAGGCTGGAGGAGCCTGCATTACTAGAGGGAGAACCAGATCGTTGGTCGAATTGAATTAAGGGAGCTGCTAGTGAGCTCTAGTGGAATTAAATTCACCTAGGCACAATAATTGGTTGTTGTTGGGTGCATTTGTTATTTTTGTTTGCTATCAAATCGCCGAAGAAAAGACGTATTTTCTCAAAAACAGGTATTTTCTTATTGAATTTGTCTTTCAGTAGCTATGACCAATTCCTTTCCCAAAAATTATTTGAATGAATCCTATAAGGTTGACGAGGACACTTATCTTGAATGGAAATTCAAGATATTAACTATGCTCGAAGCACTGAATGTTTGGACTATAGTAAAAGGAGATGAATCCAAAGCAACATGTGTTACTCTTGCAGACTGGGAGAAATGAGAAACTAAGGCAAAAGTGTTGTTGCGGATGTCTGTCAAAGACAATATAATCCTGCACATCAGATATTGTAAAACTTTCAAGGAGACATGGGACATCTTGAAAGGCTTGTATGAAACTAGAAACTCCAATAAAATTCTATTTCTAAAGACTAAGTTATTGTCCATAAAAATGGCGACAAATGAGAATATCACCAGCTATGTTTCCCGTATTTAGGATATATGTGATTAGTTAAGTGCAATTGGTGATATTGTTTCAAATTATGACATGGTAACTATTACATTAAAATGATTAATCGGATATTATCATGTCTTTATTTCAAGTCTAGGAGGTAGAGCAAAGCCCCCTACATTTATTGAGTTAACAGAGATTCTTCTACAAGAGGAAGAACGAATGAAGGTGTGTGAGATGGACTCTCACACTCTAGAATTAGCATTGATGGCCAAAGTAAAACAACCATACAAGGGCAAGCCATGGGATAGAAACAGAACAGGCAAGTTTCAACCAAGAAACAAAGGTATGACTCACTCAAAATATGATTCTCATGATAAGAAAAATGATGGTTGTTTTTACTATGGGAAACTTGGTCATCATGCTAAAGACTGTTATCAAAGGAAAGCCGATGAATCCAAATAGAAGTTTAGAAAACATTTTGGAAATTATGTGACAACTGAAACATCCACCAATGAAAGTTTTCAGAATTTAAAGTTGTTTATTTCAGAAGCTGCATTGTCTGCAGAAACTGATGATGAGAATGCATGGTTTATAGATTCTGGTGCCTCAGCCCATATGTCTTGTGTCAAAGAGTGCTTTGATGAATATCATGAGAGTAAAGATGAATCACACATATATTTAGGAGATAACAGATCTCATAAGATTCAGGGTTATGGAAAAATATTGGTGAATTTACCTAATGGCCAAAAGAGACAGATTCATGATGTGTTGTATGTTCCAGGCATAAAAAAGAATTTGATTTATGTTTCAGCAATAACTCATAAAAATATAAAAGTACAATTTATGCAATATCATTGTCTTGTGAAGGATATTCATAATCATTATAAAATCATAGCCACGGGAACAAGAATTGGAACACTGTATAAGCTTGATGTCACAAATTTCAATCATCATGCATTGACATCTACTACAATGACAATTGAAGAGCTATGGCATCGCAGGTATGGACATCTTAACCAAAATGACTTAGTGCTACTTCAAAAGAAATTAATGGTTGAAGGGCTTCCTGTTTTGAAACATCAACATATAGAATGTGAAGCTTGTGCACTAGGTAAGCAACATAGGGAAGAATTTCTAGTGCATAAAGAGAAGAAACAGAGAGAGCTAATCGAATTAATACATATTGATGTCTGTGGTCCCTTGTAAACCTTATCCCTTGGTGGTACGAGGTATTTTCTGATATTTGTTGATGACAAATCATGATTTACTTGGGTTTATTTTATAAGGAAAAATAGTGATGTATTTGAACATTTTAAAGAATTCAAAACTATTGTGGAAAAGTAGACAGGTAAATACATCAAGATACTCAGATCTGATCAAGGTGGAAAATATACCTCAGGAGCTTTTGAAAGCTACTGCAAAAACAATGGGATCATTCAGCAATTCATAGTGCCTTCTACACCACAACAAAATGATGTAGCTGAAAGGAAGAACAACACATTAGTGGAATGTGCTCGCAACATGTTAAAAGGTAAATATATCTCTAATGGTTTTGGGGCAGAAGCCATTAAAACTGTTGTTTACTTAAAGAATAGAAGTCCAACTAAGATTCTAGATTCAAAAACACCTTTTGAAGTTCTTTATGGTTATAAACATGAGGTTGGTCATTTAAAAATATGTGGTTCAAAGGCATTTGCTCATATTCCCAAAGATGAGAGAAGAAAACTAGATGCAAAATCTGTAAAGTGTACTTTTCTTTGTTAATATGATGATGATAAGGCATACAAATAGTTTGATCTTAATTCACATAAGCTCATAGCAAGCAGAGATGTGATTTTTCAAGAGACTACAGATGAAGAAGCAAGTAAGTATGATGTCTGGCATACTCCTTATGACAATGATGTTCATGTGAAAATTGATATAGATGATGAACATGAACAAGAAAAGGAATAGGTACACCAACAAGGTGAAAGTAGTGGAGATACTCCAAACACTCCTACATCTCAGAAAAGAAGAAGTGAAAGTGAAGATAGTGTTGGACCACTAAGGAAGTCTACAAGAACAATTCAAATACCCTCCAGGTATAAAGACTATGCTTTGATGACACAAGTAATGAATTTTGTAGAACCTACTTCATATGAACAACCCAAAACTCATAAGGACTGAAATAATGCAATGAATGAAGAATGTGAATCAAGAATCAAGAACGAAACTTGGGAATTAACTGAAGTGCCTGAAAACAAAGTTCCCATAGGATTTAAATGGTTGTATAAAATTAATTTAATGCAGATGGAAGTGTTGACAAATATAAGGCCAAATTAGTTGCAAAAGGGTATTCACAAAAGGAAGGAGTTGATTATGAAGATACTTTTGCATGTGTAGCTAAGTTAAATACAATTCGACTCATGATTGCATTAGCTACACAACACAAATGGAAAGTTCATCAGTTAGATGTTAAATCTGCATTTCTGAATGGTGATTTAAAAGAAGAAGTCTATTTGGTTCAGCCTGTAGGATTTATCAAGAAAGGACAACAAGATCTTGTCTATAAGCTTAAGAAATCTTTATATGGTTTAAAACAAGCACCCAAATCTTGGTATATCAAAATTGATTCATTCTTTGCTCAGAAAGCTTTTGAGAAAAGAAAAAATGATCCTAATTTGAATGTCAAAAAGGATGAAAATGGGAATGTTGCGTTGGTATCCTTATATGTTGATGATTTGATTATCACAGCCACTGATTCTCATTTGATTGAAGATATTAAAATTCACTTAGCTCAGTCATTTGAAATGAAGGATCTTGGTGAAAGACATTACTGTTTGGGTTTGAAAATATGGAGAGAAGGCGGCAAAACAATGGTCACTCAAAGTAAGTACACAAGGGAGTCTGTGGAAAGATTCAATATGAGTGAAAGTAAGGTAGAGTCAACCCCTTTAGAATAGAATGCTAAGTTATCCAATCTTGATGAAACTAGAGAAGCAAATGGTATTCTGTATCACCAGTTGGTGGGAAGCTTAAACTATCTTACGACTACCAAACCAAACATAGCATACTCTTTCAGCATCCTTAGTCAGTTCATGGATAAAACACTAGAAATCCATTGGATAGATGCAAAGAAAGTCCTTCGATATCTGAAAGGAACTGTTATTTTTGGTATTATGTATACTGATAATTGTGATGTTGAGTTGACGGGTTACTCTGATTCAGAATGGGCTGGAAATCCTGATGACATGAAATCAACCTCAGGATATGCATTCAACATCGGTACAGGGATCATGTCTTGGATCAATAATAAACAACCAATTGTTTGTTTATCATCAACATAAACTGAATACAAATCTCTATGTAATGCTACTTGTGAAGCTGTTTGGTTAAGGAGAATTATTGAAGACATTGGCAACAAGAAAATGAAGCCAATTGTTCTCAAATGTGACAGTCAAAGCTCTATTAAATTGGCATACAATCCAATTTATCATGCTCGAACCAAACATATTGAAATTCAACATCATTTTGTAAGAGAAAAGATACAAGAGAAAAAAAATTTACTTGACCTACTATAATACCAGTGAGAATGTGGCTGACATCTTTACCAAGCCTTTTGGAAAGATGAGTTTTGAAGAATGTAGGAAACAATTAGGTGTGGTAGAGAATCCATTTCTCCATTAAGGGGAAGAGTTGGAATAATAATGTCAAAATGCTTAAATTAGTATTATGTTAGATTGTTAGGATACGTGTAAGTTGAGATCCGTTGAGATCCTATTTCTTAGAAGTTTGTTAACAACTCATAAAGCTTATATAATGTAACCTTATTTCATAACAAAATAATGAGTAGTGTTCAGTTCTGCATTGGTAGTGTTCAATTAGTGTTCTATTTATTAAAAGGAGAGAAATTCACGAGGAGAACACACAATTACAAGAAATTATCATTGTAAATATATGTATGCTATAGGAACTATGTAGGTGGAACTGTAATACCTCTCTAAAAAATCCATGACCTTAAACAAAGGATATATTTCTTCTAGAGAATATAGGATGAGAGTCACTGAATTTGTAAACTAGAAAATAAGAGCTCAAAGGAAATGTTTTCCTAGTAACTGATCTCACCTTAAATTTTTAGAAGTAGTTTGTCTAAAAGAAATAACCCCTCCTAGATCATAATACTAGGTCAATTTACTGAAATATGGTAGTCATCAACTGAGGGAAGATGGAAAATGATGCTCAATTGCAAGCTCATGGGTTCCCTCCCACAAAGAAAATGGACCCATCATTAAATATTATCCATACAAATGTTCATTATCATGTAATGATAATACTCCTTGCGGAGAAATACTGAGTTCGAAAGACTATCTTGACACCTCCAATACAAAGTTACACTTTAAGTATGTGCTTGGGAGGTAGACTTTGGCGAGAGATCAGAACCATCACAATCATTGCTCAATTAGTGACAAGGGCCTCGAGCCCATCACTCATACTATACATCGAACAAAGTACCACTAATGAAGTCAGGAAGGTGGAGTAAAGGATTGGATAGAACTCTCGAATGAAATTTCATTAGTACACAAGTTAAGTGGAAATGTGAATGTTTACTTCCATGGGTACCTTCGCATATATGTTTATTGAAATGGTTTAAAGACTATTTCTACTAATTTCTTGACCATCCAATGTGATTTCTTAAGGAATATGTTAATCATGTATATATATAACATGAAATAAAACACCCATTCATATATAAAATACACAATGAATTCTCTGTGCATACAATTCCATTTACTATAAATGTTTGTAGGATACATTGAACAACGTAGCACTAATGAAGTCAGAAAGGTGGAGTAGAAGGAATAGATAGAACTCTGGAATTAATACACAAGTTAAGTGGAAATGTGAATGTTTTCTCAAAGTTGGTACCTTCTTATTTATATTTATATGAAATGGTTTAAAGACTATTTCAATTACTTTCTGGACCATCCAATTAAAATCTGTGATTTTTTAAGGAATATCTTAATCTTATATATATACCATGAAATAAAAACCAATTCATATATAAAATATAAAATCAATTCTTTTTACATACAATTCCATCTTCTATAAATGTTTGTTTTAATATAACAATAAAACTTTTGTGAACACGTAAAGCAGTACAACTATTAGTTACGAATACATCATGATGATTGATGTTTTATTCTCATTATGGGAAATTATGTATTTATCATCTAGTTATTAAATTAGGTTGAGAATTTGTATTGAATCTCCATTAAAAATATTCAATAGATTTTGTAAAAAGAACCATCATGAGAACAAYGAAGAACGAACATATTAATAGCAGTGCACCTATCCGGTTCTAAACATTACTCAATTATATGTAGGCAGGAGAATAAAKACACTACAYCGTGAAGACCTAACAAATGACAACCTATTTATATGCATGTGAAGCGAGAATGACATTCCGATTAGCGCATTCTTCATGCGATTAAGGAAAGTTGACACTGGCATTAGTGCAATCTTCATAAGTTTAAGCAGCGTTGCGACCTGCACCAAAATAACATATTTCTTACTCCCGATAAAATCTCAACTTCGAGAGTGAAAACATTGGATATCCCAAAAAGTATAATCGATCATTCCGAGTATCTAATCGCATTAAACGATCATTCCAAGTATTTTTTACAGTACTTTTGACTCTCTATGGCAATTATTGTTTGGCATACCATAGATACATAGGAATGTTAATGCACTAAGATTTTTTTTTTAAATTTTATCCAGTTACTGACTTTACAAAATCCAAGCACAACTTAATACGCTACATCACGATGATCAT
>JZKD02S0584817.1:0-16113 GCA_000966675.3 Picea glauca
ACGAGTCTATTCCTGTCGACTTCAACACATTATCCGGGAATTAGACTTAGAAACCAGTTAGTACTTTGGGACCTACATGCCTCAATGGCAGGCCTCCTCACGTTCGACAGTAGGTTTACATCATTGACCTCTGATCGGATGATTCCATGGATGTTCGACCTCAGCTCATCTATTCACATTCGTTGGAATGTACTTGGGTACCTTGGGAATCATTGACATTAATGGTGATCTCCCTCGCACTTGTTAACGGTTCACACCATTGACCGGTAATCAAGTGGTTTCTACCATGTTCGACGTCAAGAAATCTATTCGCATGGTCAGATCCATGCCATATTGGGATTGGTAAGAAGACCCTGGGTTGAGTGATCACTTTGATATATGCTTTGCCCAGGTTGCGAAGGAGTTTCTATTGGACAAAGAACACATACATTGTAACATAGATCCACTTTGTATTGGTCGTGGCTATGTCTTGTCATCTCGTAGATCCACTGTGTATTCTTCATGTCTGCGATCGGTTCATGTCATCATTGTATAGATCCACAGTGTATTTTCGGTGGCTATACCTTTTTATCAATATAATTATGGATCCGTAGTGTATTTTATGGCGGCCATATCTTGCAAGTCCTGATCACCCAAGCATAGGTATGCCTGCCTTGGGTTTTGAAATATGTCATGATTTTTGTTGGATGTTTGTGTGCAGCTTCTGTTAGGTTCTCCGAGTCTATACCCTTGCTTGAACGTCTACAAATTATTTCAGTTATCAATTCCTATCTTCTAACTTCATACTTTGGGGGGAAATCTGTTACACATCAAAATTACTCACTTTGATAGTGTCGCAAGTGTCGTCATTACAAAGGTCGCAAGTGTCGCATTTTTCTCACAAGGTCGCAAGTGTCGCACATTGCTCACAAGGTCGCAAGTGTCGCATGTTGCTCGCAAGTGTCATGAGGTGTCAGAGAAAGAATGCTGCCATGATGCCTATGTCGTGCCTATAAAGACATGAGAAAGACACTTGAAACACCTCAAACATCTGATTTGGAAGAGGAGAAATGAGTCAGCAGGCTTGCAAACCTTTTGCCATCTGAAAGCACCCAAAAAAATGATTTTTGGAGAGGAGCGCTCCCCCTTACACTATATCGGAGCGTCGGCGCTCCCCTTACACTGTCAGGGAGCGTTATAATGCTCCCCTGTCCCTTTTAAGGGAGCGCTATAGATTTTGAGAGCGCTGGCGCCCCCTAAAGCTTACTAGGGAGCGCTACAATGCTCTGATGGCCCTTTTGAGGGAGCGCTACCTATTATGGGAAGTTGTTAAGATGTTGAGATGAATGGGGGAAGCATATTTTCATTCTTGGAAAGAGGTTGAGCTCGAATCCTTAGTCCAGACATGATCCTAGGGAAGATCCTCAACTGAAGGAGGGAAATCCTCAACTTCCCCAAGGATATCTCAAGATTGTTGAGCCTCTCCAAGGCTATATAAGCAAGCTTTATAATGGTGAAAGAGGAATGGAAAATGAGAATCACACCAAACTTATGATCTCATAAGTGGTGCTGGAAGGGGGAGGAATTGAATATATGAAACTTATGATCTTGGAGGAAACTTACAGTCAGCCAAAGGAGAGTGATCAATGAAGCTACTGTTATCCAGGTTGTGGATCTTTCAGGCAAGGGTTAGGCGAAGGGGACTTGACGAAGCTGTCGCATTCACATCTACGATTGTAAGTACTGCTATCGTTATTCTCATTAATATGACACGCTTGGACTGTTTCTTTCTAGTTTGTGTATGATGTTACATGAACTTATCATTTATTGATAGATCTGTTTTCAAGCTAATATCAATAGAGTAGGAAGTATTCGTATCTTGTTTGTCTGCAGAACTCAATGAGGAGCAAAGGATTGGAGTGCAACTCAGAGCGTGCAGGGACAAACGTCGATAAAGAGGTACTTCTGTTATCCTTCCTTCTCATGTATTAGTTTAGATAGACTTGAAAGGAAGTCAGTGTCCACGTTAAGCATTTTTCTGTCTAGAGTTAAGGTCAAGCTCTAGAGGTGATCTACCTGTCCGCAGGGAGATTTTCCTACAACAACTAGGTTATGATCAAAAGAATTCTAATAAAGGATCTAACTCTACATCTCAGAAAATTGACAAAAATCCAAAAAGTTATGCAGATGCCCCTCAGAGATATTTCAAAAAGGAAGAAATCAAAATAAAGACAGATTCTAATCAACATAAATCTGCTCTCCCTTCAAAAGAAAATGAATATAGAAGGAATACAACTACAATAAGAACTCCCCCCCAAAAATGTATCAACATCTCTTTCTTGGCTATTGTTACTCATGCAATAATTTTGGGCATAAAGCATTACATTGTAGAGCTTATGGAAAGAACAATCATAAGAATGTTTAAAGATATGGTTATAAGAACAATAATAATAATAATAATAATAATAATAATCAAGAGAATATAAATTATAATTCATTCTCTCCATTCCAATATTACAATGTTGAATACTACAAATGCAACAATTATGGTCACAAAGATAGTGATTGTAGACTACCAAAACATCCCATAAAGAATTCCAACATTCAAGAAGAAAAGCATAAGAAGACATGTAAAGAAAAACAAATGGAAGAAAAAGAAACAAAATGTAAGGTATCCCTTTATTCTAAAGATAAAATGAGTCAATGGTACATTGACAATGGATGTTCAAATCATATGACAAGAGATCAAGACAAATTCCTCAGTCTAAAAAGGAAAGAAAAATGAAGAGTTACTTTTGGAGATAATGTCTCTGCCAAGATACTTGGAAAGGGTACAGTCAGTTTGGGAAATAATAGAACTAAAGCAAAAAATGTGCTATTAGTTGAAAATCTGAAGCCTAATCTCCTCAGTGATCCAAACATGTGATCAAGGACACATACTCATATTTGACTCTCAAAAATGTGAAATTAGAAAAGAAGGCCAAAGAAAATGAGTGGTTGTTGCACCTAAGACACCAAGCGATGTATATATCTTAAACATAGAAGAAGATGAAAAATGTTGCATGAGCCAACTATATGAAAGTTGGCTATGACACATACGAATGGGACATATAGGTTTTGAAAATTTGATAAAAGTTAGTAAAAAGGAAGTTGTTAGAGATATGATAAAGACCCTTAAACTTTCAGACTCTGTTTGTAGACACCACCATGGAAAGCAGTCAATATTAATATTCAAGAAAAAAAATACTCTACATCAAAACCATTGGAACTTTTTCACACTCACCTCTATGGACCAACAAGAAAAAAAAGCATTCAAGGTGAACATTACTTCATTTTATTCATAGATGACTATACAAGAATGACTTGGGTATCCTTTATCAAAGAGAAATCATAAGCTTTCAACAAATTCAAGGATTTCAAATCACATGATGGAAATAAGATTGATCTCAAAATCAAGTGATTAATATCAGACAATGGAGGGTAGATTACCTCAGACAAGTTCAAATGTTTTTGTGAAACTCATGGAATTAAAAGATATTTTTCAGCTCCACGAATTCCTCAACACAATGGAGTTGTTGAAAGGAAAAATAGAACTGTTTAAGAATAGACAAGAACCATTTTTTTTTTTTTTTTTAAATGTCTGTAGGAATCAACAACTAGTTGGGCACGTGGCCGTGTTATCCAACTGCTACCACTATAACCTCCAGGTGTGCCCATGAGGCCCCTTATGCGACACACATTGTAATTCGGGGGGAGTTGAACTCGAAACCTCATGGAACATTTTCATGGAACTTGCCAATTGAGTTGCCCCCCCGGGGGCGTAGCCAAAACCATGTTAAATGAAGCCAAACTTCCATAAATCTATTGAAGAGAAGCAATATATACAATAGTGTACATACTTAACATAGCTCAACTTAGAGTTAACCATGACAATACACCATATGAGTTGTGGTTTGACATACCGACATTAATCACACACTTCAGAGTCTTTGAAGTAAATGATATATAAAAAGAGATGATGATAATCTAGGAAAATTTGATTCCAGATCAGATGAAGGCATATTTATTGGTTACTCATCCAATAAAAAAGCCTGCAGATGCTACAATCTAAGATTGCACAACATTGTGGAAAGTGAAAATGTGAAGGTGGATGATCTAACATCAAGAAGAATCAAATCTCAAGACAATTCACAAGTTGATGAAAGAAGAAGAGATGATGATGATGAAGAAGAAATTGAAGAAATACAAGAAGAAGAATCACAAAGTGAAGAAGGAAACGAAGAGGAAGAATCACCAAGACAAGAGTCAAAAGCACCATCAAGAAGAATACAAAGATAATATCCTGAAAGTCAAATCACATGCAATACAAGTGATGGAGTTGAAACAAGAAGAAGGCTAACATATTAATCAAAACAAGTAATTCTCTCCCTAATAGAACCTAAAAAATTTGCAGAAGCTAGAAAACATGAATATTGAATTAAAGCCATGAATGAAGAGCTTGATCAAATAGAGAAGAATCATACCTGGGAACTTGTCCCAAGACCAAAAGACAAAAATGTGGTAGGGACCAAGTGTATTTTTAAAAATAAAGTTCATGAAGATGGTCATTATAAGGAATAAAGCAAGATTAGTGTGCAAAGGATATGCACAAGTAGAAGGGATTGACTTTGAGGAAACATTTGCCCCAATAGATAGATTAGAAGCTATCATAATGTTCTTTGCATTTACATGTTTTAAAAACTTCAAAATATATCAAATGGATGTCAAATCAACATTCTTAAATGGAAATCTAGAGGAATAAGTGTATCTAGAACAACCTGAAGGATTTGTGTTATCAGAAAATAAAGACTATGTCTGCAAATTAAGGAAATCATTGTATGGTCTCAAACAAGCTCCTAGGGAATGGTTTTCAGGACTTGATAATCATATACAACAGTAAGGATACAAAAGAGGAGCCACTGACAACAATATTTATATTAAAATTGAAAATCAAAATATGATTATTGTTGTAGTACGTGTGGATGATATAATCTTTGGAAGTAATCTAAGTCCTCTAAGCAACCAATTTGCTACAAAAATGTAAAAATAATTCAAGATGTCAATGCTTGCCGAGCTGACATTTTTCCTAGGATTACAAGTTTCACAATAAGAAAAAGGCATATTTATATCTTAGACCAAATACATTAAAGAAATGTTAAAGAAATCTCGAATGGAATATTGCAAACCTATGAGCACTCCTATGATTACAGGATGCAAACTAAGCAAAGATGATGAATAACTAAATAAATACCAAACCATGTATATATAAATGATCAATATCCTATTATATGAAACAATAACAAAACTAGACATCATGCAAGCTGTAGGATTAGTGGCCAGATTTCAATCTGCACCTAAAGAGACACATATGAAAGAAGTTAAAAATATTTTTAGATATCTCAAAGGAACCTTGGATTTTGGATTATGGTATCCAAAAACACAAGACTTCACATTAACTGCATATACCGATGCATATTGGGCATGAAGTATTGATGACAGAAAGAGCACTAGTGGAGGTGCATTTTTCCTAGGAAAATGTCTTGTGTCATAGCTAAGTAAAAATAAACCCTCCATATCACTATCTATAGAAGAAGCTGAATATATTGATGCTGCCTCCTACTGCACTCAAGTAATTTGGATGAAACAAACTCTAGAAGAATTACAAGTAAAATATGATCATAAAATTCTTCTTAACTGTGACAATTCCAGTGCCATAAACCTTTCTAAGAATCCCGTCATGCACTAAAAAACCAAGCATATCCCAACCAAATTTCTTTTTTAAGGGAGGAGGTTTCTCAAAAAGTTGTTGAAGTGGAATATGTGGATACTAAAGAACAAATTGTAGATATATTCACAAAACCTTTACCCAAGAGTACTTTTGCATACCTTAGATACAAATTGGGGGTAATCTCCATATCTAATTGAATTTCACAAGCTTCATCAGAGAAGGAGAACATGGGAAGGGGGAGTATAACCTCAAGGGGAGTAAAACCTTGGGGGGAGCAGAGAAATGTCCTTTCTGTCATTGTTGTCAAAGGGGGAGAATAAACAATAAAACTCTGTTAAATAAAGAGTTTTTACTTTGTTTCCATCAATGCCAAAGGGGGATAATGTTGGACATGGTGTTATGTTGTCAATAAGGGTCAATATGGGTTTATCATCAAGACAAGTATCCTGTTATACCAGTTGCAAGAGAGCTTTGCAAGAGCATTAAATCTGATGAAGAAGATGGAGTAATGAGTAGACTAAGAAGACAATTTTTTGATTCTGAGACATACAAGGCTGAAGTTGTTCCATAGAAATACAAAGAAGAAGATCAAAATCTAGTGCTAAAATAAAATAAAGTAACTATATATGAACAAAGATCAAAAGGAATATGTTCCAAATCTACTCGAAATTCTAAATTCTTCATTTATTATAATGATCGATGCTCTGATCATTATAAGTGTGAAAGTTGTAGGAATCGATAGTAAAAAATGAAGAAAAATGTTGACCGTTGGATCAAAATAAGAGCACAATCAGATGGTAAAGAATGAAGAACAATATTGATTGTTGGATCAAAATGGAACCATGATCCGATGACTCAAATATTTTTCGTCGAGTCTGCTACACACCCCAAAAATGGCTAAGTATCATATTCTATCGGTCAGACTCATATAAAGAATCATTTAAAATTTCTAAGTATAGGTTCATTATGGAGGTAGCGGAAGTTGGGCATGCATTTTGATGACACCTGAGAAGACATGTGATTCCGTGAGTTCGGAAGTCTGTGAACCTGAGAATAAACACTTAAAAATTCTAAGTATAGGTTCATTATGGAGGTAGTGGAAGTTAGGTGTGCATTTTGATGACACCTGAGAAGACATGTGAGTCTGCCACATAAACTAATTCTAAGTAAAGTCCATGTTTGAAATGGATGAGGACTGTCCACTCAACGGTTGATTAAATCCAAATCATAGATCTCTCTAAAGTTCCTAGATAAGCCAGGGCCATCCACTAAACACTTGATCATATTCGAACCGTCGATCTAATTAAATACCAAGATAAGCGATGAAAAGGAAGACATGTGAGTTCGCGAGTCCATGAACCATCTACTCAACGGTTGATTAAATCCAAGCTGTGGATTAGTATAAAGCACTGTTGATCTAATTAAAACTAAGATAAGCCCTGTGCGTGGTTTCTCTCGATCATAGATCAGAGTTTTATGGAAAACATGAGGCAGTGAAGGGTTTTTATGTTGGATAACACCTATTTATAAGGTAAGGTCACTTGGTAAATAGAAAAAAGTGCCTACAGGATAAAAACATAAAACAAGACTTGCATATTCTTTGTTTAGATGTTGGTCACAACATTTAGTTCTATGAAAAAGGGGCCACAATATTAACACCCATCCATCTGAACAACATAGGAAATGTACCAGTAAGCATTTAAAAAGTTTGAAATTTATCTATTAAAGAACTGGGAATACAATGAAGAAGTGTGAGATAGAAATAAAATGGGTCAATCTATCAAAGAATTAGAGACATAATCAAACAAGGAAAAGAAAGGTTCAAAACTGTAATTAAACAAGTTTTTGTAAAATAATAAAAGCAATTTGTCCCTAAATAATAATATTAAGTTTATGAAGAGGCACAATGAATCAATGATTTTTTTTTAAAGAGACACAATGATTCAAATATCATACACCTATTGGAGGATTATTTAAATAGAAAGATATGATGACCAAAATATGTCTCTGTGGTCTAATTGAAAAGATCAAAATAAAGACATAGTCCAAGGAATATCTTGAAACTTTCACATGAATTGAGGGTGGAAGGGAGGAGGAATGGAGGCTTGAAATCATCTATAGGTTGAAGCCTGAAACATGGAGTTTGTGCTTCCTCAAGTTGGTGCTTGAAAACAAGAGGATTGGATTCCTCTACAGGTTGAACCCTGATCTATAGGGAGTTGGTGCTTGGAAAACATGGGATTGGTGTNATCATTTAAAATTTCTAAGTATAGGTTCATTATGGAGGTAGCGGAAGTTGGGCATGCATTTTGATGACACCTGAGAAGACATGTGATTCTGTGAGTTTGGAAGTCTGCGAACCTGAGAATAAACACTTAAAAATTCTAAGTATAGGTTCATTATGGAGGTAGTGGAAGTTAGGCATGCATTTTGATGACACTTGAGAAGACATGTGAGTCCGCCACATAAACTAATTCTAAGTAAAGTCCATGTTTGAAATGGATGAGGACTGTCCACTCAACGGTTGATTAAATCCAAATCGTAGATCTCTCTAAAGTTCCTAGATAAGCCAGGGCCATCCACTCAACACTTGATCATATCCAAACCATCGATCTAATTAAATACCAATATAAGTGATGAAAATGAAGACATGTGAGTCCGTGAGTCCATGAACCGTCCACTCGACGGTTGATTAAATCCAAGTCGTGGATCAGTATAAATCACCGTCGATCTAATTAAAAATAAGATAATCCCTATGCATGGTTTCTCTCGATCATAGATCAGGGTTTTATGGAAAACATGAGGCAGTGAAGGGTTTTTATGTTGGATAACACCTATTTATAAGGTAAGATCACTTGGTAAATAGAAAAAAGTGCCTACAGGATAAAAACATAAAACAAGCCTTGCATTATCTTTGTTTAGATGTCGGTCACAACATTCAGTTCTATGAAAAAGGGGTCACAATATTAACACCCATCCATATGAACAACACATGAAATGTACCAGTGAGCGTTTAAAAAGTTTGAAATTTATCTATTAAAGAACTGAGAATACAATGAAGAAGTGTGAGAGAGAAGTAAAAGGGGTCAATCTATCAAAGAATTAGAGACATAATCAAACAAGGAAAAGAAAGGTTCAAAACTGTAATTAAACAAGTTTTTGTAAAATAATAAAAGCAATTTGTCCCTAAATAATAATATTAAGTTTATGAAGAGGCACAATGAATCAATGATTTTTTTTTAAAGAGACACAATGATTCAAATATCATACACCTATTGGAGGATTATTTAAATAGAAAGATATGATGACCAAAATATGTCTCTGTGGTCTAATTGAAAAGATCAAAATAAAGACATAGTCCAAGGAATATCTTGAAACTTTCACATGAATTGAGGGTGGAAGGGAGGAGGAATGGAGGCTTGAAATCATCTATAGGTTGAAGCCTGAAACATGGAGTTTGTGCTTCCTCAAGTTGGTGCTTGAAAACAAGAGGATTGGATTCCTCTACAGGTTGAACCCTGATCTATAGGGAGTTGGTGCTTGGAAAACATGGGATTGGTGTCTCCTTGAGTTGGTGCTTGGAAAACAGGGGATTGGTGTCTCCTTGAGTTGGTTCTCAAAATAAGAGAGATTGGTGTCTCTTACAAACTGTAACTTGTAAATGAAATACACTTTTTATGATTGTTACATTTAAAATTTAGAGTTCTGTACATTCTGTTGATAAATTGTTATAAATTAATAAATAATTAAATTAATTTGGGAAAAAGAAACAATACTGATTCACCCCCCCTCTCAATATTGAACAACATTTCAGCATGTTACACCTTCAAGTACATATGACACATATAGGATGTAATATGGTTACATAAATTCAACTTAGAACTAACAGAATTAAAGTCACATTCAGAGTTGGGAACCTAATCATATTGCCTCAAGGTTTGATTGTGATGATGTCTTAGGCCCTTTGTTTAAATAGTTGAGGTATTTGTCTATGAACATTGGATATTTAATCTTGACATTTTAAGATCATGTCAAGTTGACCTCATAAAAAACAATGGAAACAATATCCATATTTTTATGACATGGTTTACTTTGGAAATGAATATTTGAATGAACAAACACTAAATAGTTCATCCATTTTTGAGCCAACCTATAGCACTTTATTGAGTCCATGTATTCAAAGACACTCTAGGTATTCTCATAATAGAACGAACAACACTTTTTACTCAAAACATGCATAGTAAATTTTAGTAGGTTCAAGGCATGATCACCGAAGTCCTCCCACCATGTATTGTTTGGATATTTTTTATAAGGAACTTGTGAGTGAAGAAGTCAAGGCTGTTATTATAGGGCAAGAATATTTTCTTGCTTGCATTGGTGCAAGCTAGAAAATAATTTAGCTAGGGCACATAATTGGATAATTGGGTATCCCTTTTGGAATTGATGTATCCTTAAAATTCCATTAGGACTGGATTCTACATAAATTGAAAGAAAAAATTAGAGATGATATTTTTAGGCATCCCTCTCACAAGTTGAATCACCATTATCGATAAAATGTTGACAACAAGTCATTTGTTTATTGCAAATCTCTTTCCTTTTTAAAATATTCTACAAGCATTTGGAGTGGTTTCTTGTCGTTAATTCCTTATTCCATTGGGAAACATATGGAATGGAGATTTTTTCACAAATGAAGAGACATGTGGGACAATGAATATAGTAACAAGATATCTTAGAAAAACCTTAATTTTTCTCAATGATTATAAGCTATTGATAGACTCACAAGTTTATTCAAGTAAATGTATAAGATCATGAGCCTACATGGAAACAATGGATAGGATCTTACAAGAAGTTATGGATTATGGAACCACAAAGTGCTATTCTCAACCACATTACCTTATAACCAATTGTCTTAATTGGAAGTGAATCCTTCGAAATCATGAGACAAGATGGATTGGGTAGTGTCAAGGAATTTGAAAATCCCACTCTTTTTTTAATTCTAGAATGCTTGGTTCTTCATAACAACTTGACAATTAAATATTGAATACATTATATTGGCTTTATCAATGGATGTTGTGTGTTTTTCCATAAAGTGGAAATTGTCATGCATGTATGTGGAATTGTACGGTTTTAGATTTTTTTTTGTTGGAATGGATTATTGCAAAGTACAATATTATTTTTGTTGTCTCTCTTCATTGGAAAATGGTCCTTTTTGGGTAAAAATGGATTATCATAGAGGTATTCACGTGTAGGATGTGACATATCATTATTCTCATACTTTTGGAGTTATTGATGGACAAAATCATATACCCTCGTATTCAAGAACATATTATGATGCACTTGAAGAGCCATTTCATAATTGATGAATTTATAATGAAGAATCCATAATGGAAGTGGGGAGAAAACATTGATCTCTCATGATACTGATAGAGGTCAAGGCCATTATAAACATAAATAGGAACTTTGTGGTGAAAGATGTTCAAAACTAATAGAGGGATTTGCAAGAGTGTATAGTGAGAACCTTGACGTGAGTAATCTCTGATGCTTGCAACGTTGTCTAGAGGATGGAAAATTAAGTTTCTTTTTCCAAACATGGAAAATGAGGATATTACAATTTAATGAAAATATTTTGCTATTATTATGTATGGTTTTTGTACTTTATCAAAAGATTCGTCAAGTATTCACATTTTTTTAATTATAATAATTCAATGAAAGATTTACCAAGACTTTACAAAGTTTATTCAATGAAATATTTGCCAAGGTTTTATAATTTAGTGAAAATTCACCAAAAAATTACATATAAATATTATATTATTGATAAAATAGTCTTTGAATTTTCATATGTATGATAGAGATTCACCCATTACATATAAATTTAGGGGGGTTCTTAAAAATTTCCTTGCTTTGGGTTGCAATCACGGATGGATGAAAATAGGTGGATGGATTGATGGTCTCTTGATTTTGTTGGATTTGTAGTGCCCCACTACTAACCCCATAAAATTTTCTTTTGATGTCATTAAAATAAATGCAATACATCAAGGATTTAGCATGCATCCAATAACATTTTAAAAACATGAATGTGGTCGATTAAACACATACACAACAACATATAGTTTCTCAAAACTTGTAGTAAACACACAACAAGTAAAACCCATAATTAAAACAATGAACATAGATTAAACACTTATCTTTTAAAATAAAAAGTGCAACCAACTACAGAGGACCAACATTCCACCCAACCAAAGATTTGATGCTCCAAGTCTTAGTAGAAAATCACCCCCGATCTAGGGATACAAATACAAAATAAAATGGTGTCTCTAATGTCCACTCATATCCCAATATAACCCACAACAAGCTGCTTTTTCTATATCTATCCCAATCCACAAGCTCTCTTCCCCTCAACTTGCACAACCCAAGGAATTGGATCCCCCTTCTCTAAATGTAGTCCCTTAGGCCTTCCCACTTCCCTTGAGGGCTCCAACATAGGTTGGCTAGGAATATCTCTTGTTGGGGGCTCCAGGGATGCTAACTTCCTTAAGAAAACTCACAACAACAAGCTCACTACTCTAGGGTATTTTCTTACACGAAATATCACTCTACAGACCTAATAACCTGATTCTTCATGAAAATACAACTTTTATAAGCTTCCTACAAACCCAACTATGGCTATCATCAAGCTCCAACAACTACTCCTCTCTTGCTATCCCAAAACTATAGGATGTGACTTTTCACACCAACTCTCTTACATGGATTCAATGATTGGGGATTTTATGGACTCAAAAAAAAAATACAAGGTTCATACACAAAAATGATTTTAGAAAGTGGATTAGGATTAATACACATGAATAATCCCCCCTTGAACCCCTTGAACCCCCCCTCTCTTGTGGAAACTTAGCCCCATTACTCCGTCCATGTCCATATACAACTAATGTTTCATTTTATTTTTATTATTTCGATATACAATGTTTACATATTATATCATCAGGAGAATGACCATACAACATATTTACATTATACATCACTAAAATGAGGATTAAAAATGGGGATGTTACATTCCCCTCCCCTACAATTTGGACTATCCTCGGTGCACGACACCATATTGGTATACATGTACATTATTTTACATCATAATACTTGATATTTTTGTAAGTTCACAACTCTTGCAACAATTCCAACCAACAATATCTCGTTCCCATCAACCTACAGAACCCAAGGAAGTGTGTCCCCTTCTGTACATCATAGTCCCTCAGGTTGTACCACTTCCCTTTCAAGTCTCTAATATAGATCAAACATGAAGTCTGAGGTGTGGCTCAAGGAACTTTGGCTACCAAAATGGAATCTTGCACACAAATATACATTTAGATTCCTTCAAAATTTGCAAAAATTTGTGGGTGCTCCTCTCACATGTTCTCCTCATGATCCCATGTGGCATCTTCAGAAATGTAACAGGTCCATTTGACCTTTACCTAGACGATTGATTTTCTCTTCAACACTTTGAATTTCTGATCCAGGATGCACATTCACTCCACTTGAAATCCCCCTTCATGCTCCATTTGGATCATAGTACAATCAATTATGTGGTTAGGATCAGGCACACATTTCTTCAATAAAGACACATGAAATACATTATGAATTCTCATGGATACAGGAAATGAAAGCATGTATGCAATTGGGCCTATCTTCTCTAGAAATTCAAATGAACCACAATATCTCACTACCATCTTTGGGAAACTTCCCAATCTTATTGAGCTCCTTTTATCCTTTAATTTAAAAAAAACATCTCTCCGACTTTGAATTCTCTATATGTCCTTCTTTTATTTGAATAAATATTTTTCCTATCATATGCAACTTTTGAAATTTTCCTAATATTTACCATCTTCTCTTCCATTTCCTTTAGTAATACTGGCCCAATAACGACTCTGTTTACTAGGTTGTCCCAATTCACTGGAATCTTTCCGCATTTCCTACCATACAAGGCTTCAAACGAATTCATGTTCAATGATGCCTAATTCCCATTATTATAAGAAAATTCAACCAAATCAAGGTAGTCTTCCCACTTGGAAGGCTTCTCCATTACATACATTCTCAAAATATCTTCAATTATCTGGTTGGTCCTCTCTATCTACCCATCTGATTCTGGATGATTTATTGTACTAAAATTCAAGTTAGTCTCAAATCCCTTAAACAACCCATCCCAAAATTTAGAAGTGAACTCGGGATCTCTATCTCACACTATTTACTTAGGCACACTATGTAGCCTATAAATTTAATTCGCATAGATCTCTACAATATTGGCTACCTCGTGGGGTATTTTCACCGGTATAAAATGTGTAGCCCTTGTAATATTTTCCACCACTACATGATGGAATCATGATGCACTTATGTTATTGGAAACTTGGTGATAAAATGTATTGTAACTACCTCCCATGTCCATTTAGGAATGGGAAATGGTTGTAACAATCCCATTGGATGGTTGTATTCAATCTTCACCTTCTAACACTCCATGCACTTGGCTATGTAATCGATCGCATATTTCTTCATTCTAGGCTATAAATACTTGCTTCTTACTACTGCAATTGTCTTCTGGTACCTTGGATGACCAACATATGGTAAACTGTGCATCTCTTTTAGCACTATATTTATCAATTCTTAAGTGTTAGGAACATAAAATTTATCTCTAAACAAGAGAATTCCATCCTCTTCTAGTCTGTAGTCTTTAAATTTCAACGCTACATTTTCCTATTGTAATCCTTTTTTAAATCATGCATAATGATAATAATATGCTACAACATAAAAAAATCTACTTTTTAAGTATGAACACCACATGCTAATAGTTATTTCATTTCATGCACCCTTCTGTTGAGTGCATTAACCACTTTATTCTCTTTTCCCTTGATGTGTTTGATGTCAAAGTCATATTCACTAAGGAATTATATCCATATAGTTTGTATGGAATTCAATGTGGGTTGTTCAAACAAGTGTTTTAGATCGCTATGATCTATATTTAACTCACATTTTCTCCCCATGAGATAATTCCTCCACATTTTTCAACATTTTAAAGGCATGAACTATGGCTGCCAACTCTAAGTCATTGATAGCATATTTTATTTCATGTTCCTGAAACTTCCTTGACTCATAACATATGAAATTCCCATTTTGTGTAAGGAATCCACCAAGCCCTTCCTTTCATGCATATGTGTACACAACAAAATCCTCATATGGATCTGCAACCTTTAAAATAGGTGCAATGATCAATAATTTCTTCAAGTGCTCAAAACTCTCCTCATATTTGATAGTCCATTCGAACTTTGTTCCCTTATTATACATTGAAGTGATTGGATGTGCAACCTTGGAGAAAAATTCAATGAATATCCTATAATATCCATCTAATCCCATAAAGGATATCACTTCTAAAACATTCTTTAGTTCTAACCAACTTTTGATTGCATGAATATTATCAGGGTCCACCACTATGTCCTCCTCATAGATGATGTGGCCCAAATAATGGATTTGCCTTTGATAGAAAGTGAACTTCCTTAGCTTGGCATACAATTGGTGCTCTCTCAAAACCTGTAGATCCATCCTCAAATGTTGCTCATGCTCCTCTTCTATCTTGGAGTAGATAATAATATAATTCACTTTATTCTCTTTTCCCTTGATGTGTTTGATGTCGAAGTCATATTCATTGAGGAATTATAGCCATCTAGCTTGTCTAGAATCCAATGTGGGTTGTTCAAACAAGTGTTTCAGATTGTTAAGATCTGTCTTCAACTCACACTTTCTTCCCATGAGATAATCCCTCCACATTTTTAAGACATGAGCTATGGCTGCTAACTCCAAGTCATGGGTAGCATATTTTATTTCATGTTCTTGAATCTTCCTTGACTCATAACATATGGTGTGCCCATTTTGTGTAAGGACTCCACCAGTCCCTGTTGAAACACACAATGACACATAGAGGGGTGTGAATAAGTTTCTGGAACTTTTGGCTACTTTTCACACTTTCACAGATTAACTAAATTAGCTGAATAAGATACATGCAACTCGATTAATTAATCATAAACATGTATAACACAAACTGTATGAAGTAGATAAAATATCATTCTTTTATTTATTTAACTTGAATGAATACAAATAAAATCAATCCTTTAATATCTTCTGCTTCAACTGAATATGAGAGATCCAACTCTATGATACAAGACCCAACTTGTAGTTCTCAGATCCAACTAAGAAATGAGGAATCCAACCCTCATAACAAGACCCAACTTGTTGATCTCAGATCCAACGAAGATTTGAGGAATCCAATCCTCATGACAAGAATCAACTTGTAAACATGCACCAACATGATAGAATGAACTTTCATTCAATCC
>JZKD02S0584828.1:0-16113 GCA_000966675.3 Picea glauca
CTTATAACTTAGGATAAAATAATTATCCATACTTTATACTTTAAGGAATATTAATATAATATTCCTTTTTGGCTTAAGTTCCCTAGCTTAGCCATTTTCCTTAAATTTTAGTGCCCCTTTTCCCTAACTAGTGGAGTTTAGTCCCCCATACTCTTTTATCATGGTCGGTCTACACACAACGATGTATTATATTAATGATGAGACATATACAAAAATAGGCTCACTAGCCTTTAACATCTAGGCTCTCTTGCCTAGTACAAAACATAATCCTCCTAACTAATAATAATTGTCTCTCTAGCCTATAAAACACAACATATACACAAAGGCTCCCTAGTCTCAAAATCATGCGCACTTAAGTTTGTTACACGCAATATCCTAGAATGTGCACACTTCATCATTTTAGTGCGCCATACATGTGTGCATTATACCATGGAAGGTGCATACAAAAAATGATATTAAACAACTCACCAGCCTAAGTACATTTGCATTTACATTTACAATTGGGTTCGTTTGGCATAGGGGTATTATAGTCGGGGGGGTTGCAAAGACGGGGAGAAGTTAGAGTGATGGATCCATTGAGGAGGATCCATAAATTGTTGAGATGAGGTGAGGAATGGAATGGACCTAGAGGCGTGGAGGATAAAAAGAGCTGAGAGGTAAGAAAGAAGAGTTGAGATAAAAATAAAATTGAAAAATAGAGGTGGAAAAGAGTTATCCAAGGGTCAGGATCAGGATGAAGAGAAACAAAATTGCACCAAGTGGTAGTGCAGAAGATTATTTTGTGCCAAAGTGGATTATAGATGAGGATAGGCCTATGAAGAGGAATGGCATAGAGGATAAGGTGTCCAATGGGGATACTAGTAGAAGTAGTAGTGAGGGATGAGGTGAAAAAGTCTACTCCCCTTGGTTGTTGTGAAGTTTTGCAACCTTAGAGGAAGATGAAGCGCAAATAAATGCTGCGCTAATAAGAAGAGAAGTTGGCATGTAAAGAAGTGGCACACTGACAAGAAGAGAAACTAGAATGCATAAGAGTGATGTGTTGTTAGGAGAGGATAATGGATCACAGAGTGGAAGTGCACATATATAATTGGAATATAAGGCGCACCATGTTGGTGCGCCGAAAGAAGAGGAATATGGAAGCTCCCCTAGTGATGGGGGAGATGAATGGGTAGTTGTAGATGGTATTGTGGAGCTACAAGTAGGAAAATATCTTTGTCACATCACAATAAATTTTAATCAAGAAGAAAGGAAAGAAGATAGTGAAGAAATTGGAGTCGAAGAGAGAGAACAAGAAGATATAAGTGAAGAGATGAGTGAAGAAGAAGGTGAAGTCAACAATACTTTATCTGGAGGAAGAGTGGTGTGGAAAAATTGAACCTCTAGTGGTAAGAGAAGAGGAACTAGCTCAATTTTGAAGCTGGTAAATCAGGACAATACCGTGAGGCTACCCTTGTTCCCTAAAATGGGTAAGGGTGATGCAGAGAAACATTGGTTTACATGTTAATAAATATGGTATGTTAAGAAATTCACAGACGAAGCAACCAAAATTACACAACTGAAGACCACGTTCAAGGACATAGCCTTGGCATGGTATATGAAGTATAAGACTATTGTTCCATCAAGATAGACAAGGTCCCTAGTAGAAATTAAGCAGGATCTTCTTAAGGAGTTATGGAAACCTGAGTAAGAGTCCCAATGTATCACATAAATTAAGGATATCAAGTAGAAGGAAGGAAAAACCATCTAGGATTATGAACATCGATTCAAGATCTTATTCAAGAGGCTGACGTTTCAAATATATGATGCGTAACACAAAAAATGGTTTATTGTGGGGTTACTTCCCCTTATTCAAGTTCTTCTCACCTAGAAGAAGGCGACAACTCAAGCATATGTGATATTAATTTATATGCGCCTGGAAGATATGCTATGAGGGAAGAGACTTCTGTAATTTTAGCATAGGAGCAGTTGCAACTAGACAACCTGGCGATGCAATTGTAAGATACATATAAGACAAATCTTGTGCGCAAGCATGTATGGTGTACCACCTATCTCTCAAAAGGGAATCAAAGAGATGAAATCCCTATACTGCTAAATTATGTGGCAACATGCGCACCCAGTCCCTTTCCATTGGGGAAGACAGAATGGTGTGAGATATGCAGACAGTGGGGCCATATTCCACCATGATTCCCACCCTTGCCGAAGAACCGGACAACGACTCATACTCCATTATGTGAGTTTTGTAAATTTGTTGGGTATTATGTAAATAATTTTCTCTCACTCCTCTTGATGCAAGACAATACCTGTGATGCATTTCAACTGCAAGAAGAGTAGAAGGGTGGTGAGGTAAGTGGTGTGGAAAGAGGAAGATACCATGGAGGTCCCCAAGGTGGATATGGGTGTGGTCACGACCGAGGATCTCATGGAGGAGGAGGTATACCCCCCACATGTTTTAACTACAGAGATATTGGTCATGTCTCCCAGTTTTGTACCAAACTGTGCATGTTTTTCACATACTTCTATAGTCTTGAGCATGTCACTAAAGATTTTCTTGATTTTTTGAAAAATTGGGTGGATAAAAGGACCAATTGCAACATGGTGCATGGATATCTGTGAAAGAAAAAGAATAATGATGAGGCATATGTCTGAGTAGTAACCTAAGGAGGAGCGAAGATGAGATAAAACTTTGAGCATGGTGAAGGATCAGGTACAAAGTCAGATGGTAAGATAAGGAAGTAAACTAAGCACCCTCTAAGGTTTGATGCTACCCAAAAAAAAGAGTTCCTACGTGATGCACAGAGAGCACTCAAAAAAGAAGGAGTGCACGACTCAAAGGTCAATTGAGGAGGATCATATCCGAGAAGAAGTGCATAGGGCGAAAAAAAGGTCATTGGAGGAACATTAGATCCATGAAGAGGTACAATGTGTGATGCAGAGACCATTAGAAGAATCTCACTCTTGGGGACAATTGTAACACACGACGCCAAGATCCTTGGAGGAATCTCGTGTGCACAAAAAAATATAGTGCACAACACAACGGTTGATAGAGGAATCTCAATGAAAGAGTAAGCTACGATGTGTTGAGCACGATGCATTTGAAGAAAAAAATTGAGAATAATTGCAATGGGTAGTGTGAATAAGTTTTGAATGACTTGGGTCATAAGGAAGAATATAAAGACCAGATTAATTGTTTCTTGCATTCTTTCTTACAACTACAGAATTATCTAGAAGTTGCAAGTAAGTTGATCATGGTGCTAGCTACTTGCATGAAGGAGAACAGAGTGGAGGAAACCATATCATATGCACTTCTAGAAAGAGATGTATTTCAGGTCAACAAGAAAAAGAACACTAGACGAGAATTTAAGATGATGAAAGAACTTTGTGGCTACGAAATGGAAGGAGTATTATTGGACATGGAATACGACGTGAATATTTTATCAAATAAATATTGGGAGGTGATGGGTAAACCCAAATTTCTCTTGTCTCCCATTCATCTTCACTTGGCTAATCAATAAATATCTACCCCATATTCCTTCTAACACAAGTTGAACTAACAATAGAAGGACTAAAAACAAAGGTTGACTTTGTGGTCATATATATTATGTATGAATCTGATCCATATCCTACATTACTAGGTATTGACTGGGACTTTGATAATAATGCGGTGTTGAACTTAAAGAATGGGAAAATTTCATTTGAAACAGACACCTTGCACACGTTTGCACCACTAGATCCATATGAAGGTGATTGATATAATGATCTCCTGGATGAGGATGTCTAGATCTCAGTTATTCAAAATATTTATAAGATCAGAGGCTCCCAGGAGGGCCACACCAACCCCACCGTAGACAGTGAATTAAGTTGGAGAAGTGTCAAGTCTTATGACACAAATTCTAAATATTCCATGGATTGATGGAGAAACAATCTATATGAGGTATCAACAAGGAGGTGCATGCATATCTCTGTAAGAAGCATGGAGAATAATTTGGCTCCTATTGGTATGATGGATTAAAATTGCATGGATAAAACATATTCACGAGCATTGGAGGACTTATACTCTTGATACAGTGCTTCTAGGAATCCCTGCATGGTGGTGTGCTATGCATAGGGAACCTTTTCACGGGTATGTGGAGGTCAAATCATCCATGCAGGAAAGGTTTATACCTGATGTAGACATTCGTCAATATACTTACCCTTGTGAAATGTGGTGGATAGCTAAACAATGACACATATNGGAAAAGAGTTATCCAAGGGTCAGGATCAGGATGAAGAGAAACAAAACTGCACCAAGTGGTAGTGCAGAAGATTATTCTGTGCCAAAGTGGATTATAGATGAGGATAGGCCTGTGAAGAGGAATGGCATAGAGGATAAGGTGTCCAATGGGGATACTAGTAGAAGTAGTAGTGAGGGATGAGGTGAAAAAGTCTACTCCCCTTGTTTGTTGTGAAGTTTTGCAACCTTAGAGGAAGATGAAGCACAAATAAATGTTTCGCTAATAAGAAGAGAAGTTGGCATGTAAAGAAGTGGCACACTGACAAGAAGCGAAACTAGAATGCATAAGAGTGATGTGTTGTTAGGAGAGGATAATGGCTCACAGAGTGGAAGTGCACATATATAATTGGAATATAAGGCACACCATGTTGGTGCGCCAAAATAAGAGGAATATGGAAGCTCCCCTAGTGCTGGGGGAGATGAATGGGTAGTCGTAGATGGTATTGTGGAGCTACAAGTAGTAAAATATCTTTGTCACATCACAATAAATTTTAATCAAGAAGAAAGGAAAGAAGATAGTGAAGAAATTGGAGTCGAAGAGAGAGAACAAGAAGATATAAGTGAAGAGATGAGTGAAGAAGAAGGTGAAGTCAACAATACTTTATCTGGAGGAAGAGTGGTGTGGAAAAATTGAACCTCTAGTGGTAAGAGAAGAGGAACTAGCTCAATTTTGAAGCTGGTAAATCAGGACAATACCGTGAGGCTACCCTTGTTCCCTAAAATGGGTAAGGGTGATGCAGAGAAACATTGGTTTACATGTTAATAAATATGGTATGTTAAGAAATTCACAGACGAAGCAACCAAAATTACACAACTGAAGACCACGTTCAAGGACATAGCCTTGGCATGGTATATGAAGTATAAGACTATTGTTCCATCAAGATAGACAAGGTCCCTAGTAGAAATTAAGCAGGATCTTCTTAAGGAGTTATGGAAACCTGAGTAAGAGTCCCAATGTATCACATAAATTAAGGATATCAAGTAGAAGGAAGGAAAAACCATCTAGGATTATGAACATCGATTCAAGATCTTATTCAAGAGGCTGACGTTTCAAATATATGATGCGTAACACAAAAAATGGTTTATTGTGGGGTTACTTCCCCTTATTCAAGTTCTTCTCACCTAGAAGAAGGCGACAACTCAAGCATATGTGATATTAATTTATATGCGCCTGGAAGATATGCTATGAGGGAAGAGACTTCTGTAATTTTAGCATAGGAGCAGTTGCAACTAGACAACCTGGCGATGCAATTGTAAGATACATATAAGACAAATCTTGTGCGCAAGCATGTATGGTGTACCACCTATCTCTCAAAAGGGAATCAAAGAGATGAAATCCCTATACTGCTAAATTATGTGGCAACATGCGCACCCAGTCCCTTTCCATTGGGGAAGACAGAATGGTGTGAGATATGCAGACAGTGGGGCCATATTCCACCATGATTCCCACCCTTGCCGAAGAACCGGACAACGACTCATACTCCATTATGTGAGTTTTGTAAATTTGTTGGGTATTATGTAAATAATTTTCTCTCACTCCTCTTGATGCAAGACAATACCTGTGATGCATTTCAACTGCAAGAAGAGTAGAAGGGTGGTGAGGTAAGTGGTGTGGAAAGAGGAAGATACCATGGAGGTCCCCAAGGTGGATATGGGTGTGGTCACGACCGAGGATCTCATGGAGGAGGAGGTATACCCCCCACATGTTTTAACTACAGAGATATTGGTCATGTCTCCCAGTTTTGTACCAAACTGTGCATGTTTTTCACATACTTCTATAGTCTTGAGCATGTCACTAAAGATTTTCTTGATTTTTTGAAAAATTGGGTGGATAAAAGGACCAATTGCAACATGGTGCATGGATATCTGTGAAAGAAAAAGAATAATGATGAGGCATATGTCTGAGTAGTAACCTAAGGAGGAGCGAAGATGAGATAAAACTTTGAGCATGGTGAAGGATCAGGTACAAAGTCAGATGGTAAGATAAGGAAGTAAACTAAGCACCCTCTAAGGTTTGATGCTACCCAAAAAAAAGAGTTCCTACGTGATGCACAGAGAGCACTCAAAAAAGAAGGAGTGCACGACTCAAAGGTCAATTGAGGAGGATCATATCCGAGAAGAAGTGCATAGGGCGAAAAAAAGGTCATTGGAGGAACATTAGATCCATGAAGAGGTACAATGTGTGATGCAGAGACCATTAGAAGAATCTCACTCTTGGGGACAATTGTAACACACGACGCCAAGATCCTTGGAGGAATCTCGTGTGCACAAAAAAATATAGTGCACAACACAACGGTTGATAGAGGAATCTCAATGAAAGAGTAAGCTACGATGTGTTGAGCACGATGCATTTGAAGAAAAAAATTGAGAATAATTGCAATGGGTAGTGTGAATAAGTTTTGAATGACTTGGGTCATAAGGAAGAATATAAAGACCAGATTAATTGTTTCTTGCATTCTTTCTTACAACTACAGAATTATCTAGAAGTTGCAAGTAAGTTGATCATGGTGCTAGCTACTTGCATGAAGGAGAACAGAGTGGAGGAAACCATATCATATGCACTTCTAGAAAGAGATGTATTTCAGGTCAACAAGAAAAAGAACACTAGACGAGAATTTAAGATGATGAAAGAACTTTGTGGCTACGAAATGGAAGGAGTATTATTGGACATGGAATACGACGTGAATATTTTATCAAATAAATATTGGGAGGTGATGGGTAAACCCAAATTTCTCTTGTCTCCCATTCATCTTCACTTGGCTAATCAATAAATATCTACCCCATATTCCTTCTAACACAAGTTGAACTAACAATAGAAGGACTAAAAACAAAGGTTGACTTTGTGGTCATATATATTATGTATGAATCTGATCCATATCCTACATTACTAGGTATTGACTGGGACTTTGATAATAATGCGGTGTTGAACTTAAAGAATGGGAAAATTTCATTTGAAACAGACACCTTGCACACGTTTGCACCACTAGATCCATATGAAGGTGATTGATATAATGATCTCCTGGATGAGGATGTCTAGATCTCAGTTATTCAAAATATTTATAAGATCAGAGGCTCCCAGGAGGGCCACACCAACCCCACCGTAGACAGTGAATTAAGTTGGAGAAGTGTCAAGTCTTATGACACAAATTCTAAATATTCCATGGATTGATGGAGAAACAATCTATATGAGGTATCAACAAGGAGGTGCATGCATATCTCTGTAAGAAGCATGGAGAATAATTTGGCTCCTATTGGTATGATGGATTAAAATTGCATGGATAAAACATATTCACGAGCATTGGAGGACTTATACTCTTGATACAGTGCTTCTAGGAATCCCTGCATGGTGGTGTGCTATGCATAGGGAACCTTTTCACGGGTATGTGGAGGTCAAATCATCCATGCAGGAAAGGTTTATACCTGATGTAGACATTCGTCAATATACTTACCCTTGTGAAATGTGGTGGATAGCTAAACAATGACACATATCACGTAGTCAGTATCTGCATATCTGACATGTACTTCCCAAGAAACACCCTACATTGTAAGTTCCCCAATACTATAGTGGGAAGGGAAGGCACACCTCAACACCCCATGAATATATATTCCCCTCATGACTCTTCCCCAACTCCATTGAGAACACAAACAACTCATAAATCATTGTGGAATAAATGGTTAGTAAATGGATCTTACAAGCATCCATCGATCCTAATTTTCTACCTCCTATGCATAATTTGATAGGTTGTGCCCACATGATTAAATTCATGCATGTCTCACATTCTCTAACTCATCATGAAATTCAAAGATCTAGCAAAGGAAAGATATTTGTGATCATAATGGTTGAGATGAAAAATAGTTCTCTTACGTCAACTTCAACTAATTTCGGGAAAAATGACTCGTTAACACCATTTCCAGGAGGACGATTTGATCGATTTAGAATAAAGATGCAATTTATTGCAAGAGTGGGTGAAAATATCAAGATTAATGCTATAAGGGATGATCCACCTCCATGAAGGAAAATATAACAAGCAAAACATGGCCTAGTACCATCCCACTCAATGAGAATATAGGACAATAACTTTACATGCATGGCTAGAGAAGCATCATTCTATTAAGTGGCACTCCTAATTTTCACTCCCTTATCTCTTCTCTAGCTACTCCATATTATCCTTCCCCATATTTTGTGTTTAGCCTTCATCGATCTGAATATCCCATCCCATATGTAATAGCCAAGTCCCTTTCCACCACTTCTGCTATAGAATGGTGCAACAACCATAAGGCCTGGACAAAGTGAAAGGCATTGAAAGAAAAGTCAATTCCTAATCTAGTGTTACCCTCTGACATCCCATTTGAAGTCCTTTCCTTTCAAAAGTTACCCTTAATCATATGTGTCGATTATAAAGTTAGAGACCCCCAACAGTTCCCCAAGTTTCAAGTGGAAAAATACATAAAGGTTATCCCCCGAAAATATGGCACTTTCAAAAAAATAACACAGGAGTGGGAAAGACCACTAAAATAATCNTTTGAAGCTGGTAAATCAGGACAATACCGTGAGGCTACCCTTGTTCCCTAAAATGGGTAAGGGTGATGCAGAGAAACATTGGTTTACATGTTAATAAATATGGTATGTTAAGAAATTCACAGACGAAGCAACCAAAATTACACAACTGAAGACCACGTTCAAGGACATAGCCTTGGCATGGTATATGAAGTATAAGACTATTGTTCCATCAAGATAGACAAGGTCCCTAGTAGAAATTAAGCAGGATCTTCTTAAGGAGTTATGGAAACCTGAGTAAGAGTCCCAATGTATCACATAAATTAAGGATATCAAGTAGAAGGAAGGAAAAACCATCTAGGATTATGAACATCGATTCAAGATCTTATTCAAGAGGCTGACGTTTCAAATATATGATGCGTAACACAAAAAATGGTTTATTGTGGGGTTACTTCCCCTTATTCAAGTTCTTCTCACCTAGAAGAAGGCGACAACTCAAGCATATGTGATATTAATTTATATGCGCCTGGAAGATATGCTATGAGGGAAGAGACTTCTGTAATTTTAGCATAGGAGCAGTTGCAACTAGACAACCTGGCGATGCAATTGTAAGATACATATAAGACAAATCTTGTGCGCAAGCATGTATGGTGTACCACCTATCTCTCAAAAGGGAATCAAAGAGATGAAATCCCTATACTGCTAAATTATGTGGCAACATGCGCACCCAGTCCCTTTCCATTGGGGAAGACAGAATGGTGTGAGATATGCAGACAGTGGGGCCATATTCCACCATGATTCCCACCCTTGCCGAAGAACCGGACAACGACTCATACTCCATTATGTGAGTTTTGTAAATTTGTTGGGTATTATGTAAATAATTTTCTCTCACTCCTCTTGATGCAAGACAATACCTGTGATGCATTTCAACTGCAAGAAGAGTAGAAGGGTGGTGAGGTAAGTGGTGTGGAAAGAGGAAGATACCATGGAGGTCCCCAAGGTGGATATGGGTGTGGTCACGACCGAGGATCTCATGGAGGAGGAGGTATACCCCCCACATGTTTTAACTACAGAGATATTGGTCATGTCTCCCAGTTTTGTACCAAACTGTGCATGTTTTTCACATACTTCTATAGTCTTGAGCATGTCACTAAAGATTTTCTTGATTTTTTGAAAAATTGGGTGGATAAAAGGACCAATTGCAACATGGTGCATGGATATCTGTGAAAGAAAAAGAATAATGATGAGGCATATGTCTGAGTAGTAACCTAAGGAGGAGCGAAGATGAGATAAAACTTTGAGCATGGTGAAGGATCAGGTACAAAGTCAGATGGTAAGATAAGGAAGTAAACTAAGCACCCTCTAAGGTTTGATGCTACCCAAAAAAAAGAGTTCCTACGTGATGCACAGAGAGCACTCAAAAAAGAAGGAGTGCACGACTCAAAGGTCAATTGAGGAGGATCATATCCGAGAAGAAGTGCATAGGGCGAAAAAAAGGTCATTGGAGGAACATTAGATCCATGAAGAGGTACAATGTGTGATGCAGAGACCATTAGAAGAATCTCACTCTTGGGGACAATTGTAACACACGACGCCAAGATCCTTGGAGGAATCTCGTGTGCACAAAAAAATATAGTGCACAACACAACGGTTGATAGAGGAATCTCAATGAAAGAGTAAGCTACGATGTGTTGAGCACGATGCATTTGAAGAAAAAAATTGAGAATAATTGCAATGGGTAGTGTGAATAAGTTTTGAATGACTTGGGTCATAAGGAAGAATATAAAGACCAGATTAATTGTTTCTTGCATTCTTTCTTACAACTACAGAATTATCTAGAAGTTGCAAGTAAGTTGATCATGGTGCTAGCTACTTGCATGAAGGAGAACAGAGTGGAGGAAACCATATCATATGCACTTCTAGAAAGAGATGTATTTCAGGTCAACAAGAAAAAGAACACTAGACGAGAATTTAAGATGATGAAAGAACTTTGTGGCTACGAAATGGAAGGAGTATTATTGGACATGGAATACGACGTGAATATTTTATCAAATAAATATTGGGAGGTGATGGGTAAACCCAAATTTCTCTTGTCTCCCATTCATCTTCACTTGGCTAATCAATAAATATCTACCCCATATTCCTTCTAACACAAGTTGAACTAACAATAGAAGGACTAAAAACAAAGGTTGACTTTGTGGTCATATATATTATGTATGAATCTGATCCATATCCTACATTACTAGGTATTGACTGGGACTTTGATAATAATGCGGTGTTGAACTTAAAGAATGGGAAAATTTCATTTGAAACAGACACCTTGCACACGTTTGCACCACTAGATCCATATGAAGGTGATTGATATAATGATCTCCTGGATGAGGATGTCTAGATCTCAGTTATTCAAAATATTTATAAGATCAGAGGCTCCCAGGAGGGCCACACCAACCCCACCGTAGACAGTGAATTAAGTTGGAGAAGTGTCAAGTCTTATGACACAAATTCTAAATATTCCATGGATTGATGGAGAAACAATCTATATGAGGTATCAACAAGGAGGTGCATGCATATCTCTGTAAGAAGCATGGAGAATAATTTGGCTCCTATTGGTATGATGGATTAAAATTGCATGGATAAAACATATTCACGAGCATTGGAGGACTTATACTCTTGATACAGTGCTTCTAGGAATCCCTGCATGGTGGTGTGCTATGCATAGGGAACCTTTTCACGGGTATGTGGAGGTCAAATCATCCATGCAGGAAAGGTTTATACCTGATGTAGACATTCGTCAATATACTTACCCTTGTGAAATGTGGTGGATAGCTAAACAATGACACATATTACGTAGTCAGTATCTGCATATCTGACATGTACTTCCCAAGAAACACCCTACATTGTAAGTTCCCCAATACTATAGTGGGATGGGAAGGCACACCTCAACACCCCATGAATATATATTCCCCTCATGCCTCTTCCCCAACTCCATTGAGAACACAAACAACTCATAAATCATTGTGGAATAAATGGTTAGTAAATGGATCTTACAAGCATCCATCGATCCTAATTTTCTACCTCCTATTCATAATTTGATGGGTTGTGCCCACATGATTAAATTCATGCATGTCTCACATTCTCTAACTCATCATTAAATTCAAAGATCTAGCAAAGGAAAGATATTTGTGATCATAATGGTTGAGATGACAAATAGTTATCTTACGTCAACTTCAACTAATTTCGGGAAAAATGACTCGTTAACACCATTTCCAGGAGGACGATTTGATTGATTTAGAATAAAGATGCAATTTATTGCAAGAGTGGGTGAAAATATCAAGATTAATTCTATAAGGGATGATCCACCTCCATCAAGGAAAATATAACAAGCAAAACAGGGCCTAGTACCATCCCACTAAATGAGAATATAGGACAATAACTTTACATGCATGGCTAGAGAAGCATCATTCTATTAAGTGGCACTCCTAATTTTCACTCCCTTATCTCTTCTCTAGCTACTCCATATTATCCTTCCCCATATTTTGTGTCTAGCCTTCATCGATCTGAATATCCCATCCCATATGTAATAGCCAAGTCCCTTTCCACCACTTCTGCTATAGAATCGTGCAACAACCATAAGGCCTGGACAAAGTGAAAGGAATTGAAAGAAAAGTCGATTCCTAATCTAGTGTTACCCTCTGACATCCCATTTGAAGTCCTTTCCTTTCAAAAGTTACCCTTAATCATATGTGTCGATTATAAAGTTCGAGACCCCCATCAGTTCCCCAAGTTTCAAGTGGAAAAATACATAAAGGTTATCCCCCGAAAATATGGCACTTCCAAAAAAATAACACAGGAGTGGGAAAGACCACTAAAATAATCTAACATTATCTTCCTCCTGAAGTGTCCACACTTCATTTGGGGCCAAGATGTTCAATCATGTGTTCATTGCCTCCTTACTAGAGTCCATGGGGTATACCTTTGTCTCGATCATTTCTCCAACATACAATTTGTTGTCAGACCTCTCATCGAGCCACTCACCAACACAGACCCGAAAACCTCTCAAGTCATAACCATGGAATTCTAAGAAACTATTTAGGTTACGTAGGATTTCTAAGGCCATTTGAATGAGCTTGATCACCAATATAAGGAATTTGTGGAGGAAGTGAAATGTACTATGCCATCCATTATAGAGGAAATTCCATAGAAAATTTGGCTCAAGGATGAGATAAATAATACTGGTGGGGGCCTATTGGTACCCAAAGTTTTGGGTTTAGTTTTATGTGTGCGTGCAAACAAAGTTGTGCGTGATCATTCCAAATTTTTGTGTGCACATAAGGAAGTTTGTAAGGGGTTCACATTGAACCATGTTTTTACATTGTGCAATAGGCCTAAAATATTATTGAATTTGCGTCGATCCTAGATTTGATGTGCATTAGAAATCAAGAAGAAACATGTCGAAATCAAGAAACGAATCATCGATAAATCCACTCAAATGATTATTGTTAGTAGCATAATGGATCATGAAACTAAAAAAATATGAGCTTGCAGGGTAGTAAAGATTGCAACAATTCCTTAAGGATACAGGGACTACATGTAGGTTCCAGAAGCACATGAGGAATTTTTTTCAATTAATCGAGTAGAGCATAGAAGAAAGAGACAACACTCATAAGAAGATAAATCTATAAAAGGAATCAGTGATATCATAAATGGGGCTATCTAGCTAGATTCTTTAGGAGATGTTTATTGATTCCTTAGTATTTATATCACTCCGATCTTGTTGCAATATTGCAGTGATTTTGAATATACTTTTGTGTATTTTATATGTCCGAGTCTTTAGAAAAGGTTCATTGTGCAATGTGTTGTAATTATACATATTTATATAGAGAAGATATGGAGTTATATGGTTGTCATGTAAATATATATAGATATATATGTGTGTGTATTCTACGTAATGTACTAATCTATTATGTGTCTACCATGTATGAGTTGGATATGTGTGTGTATTGATTTACTTCTTAGTCATAATAAGTTGCAAAATATGGGTTGCATGAATTTGGATCCATATGGATCTTCGCGTGTTTATCCTTCATCCCTATCACAAGATCTTATGGTATATGTTATCATCTATGCATATCGGGTGAGACCTTCCTCGACGTTGTTTGAGGATTGATATTCCAATGCTTTGGGGTTTTCGTTGGACTACTATAAATGAACCCTAGTTCTAAACTCTCCAACGTTAAGAGGGATGTGTGCAAGCATGGATAAAAAACACAACATATATATGGAGAATAAGGGTGTATGCATTTCAATATGGAACAAGCATCTATCATGCACTATGTGGTTGAAGTAGGACACATATCCAATTGGGCCCAATTATTAATTTTCAACATCTTTGAAATTGTTAGGANAATTTGTGGAGGAAGTGAAATGTACTATGCCATCCATTATAGAGGAAATTCCATAGAAAATTTGGCTCAAGGATGAGATAAATAATATTGGTGGGGGCCTATTGGTACCCAAAGTGTTGGGTTTAGTTTTATGTGTGCGTGCAAACAAAGTTGTGCGTGATCATTCCAAATTTTTGTGTGCACATAAGGAAGTTTGTAAGGGGTGCACATTGAACCATGTTTTTACATTGTGCAATAGGCCTAAAATATTATTGAATTTGTGTCGATCCTAGCTTTGATGTGCATTAGAAATCAAGAAGAAACATGTCGAAATCAAGAAACAAATCATCAATAAATCCACTCAAATGATTATTGTTAGTAGCACAATGGATCACGAAACTTAAAAAATATGAGCTTGCAAGGTAGTTAAGATTGCAACAATTCCTTAAGGATACAGGGACTACATGTAGGTTCCAGAAGCACATGAGGAAGTTTTTCCACTTAATCGAGTAGAGCATAGAAGAAAGAGACAACACTCATAAGAAGATAAATCTATAAAAGGAATCAGTGATATCATAAATGGGGCTATCTAGCTAGATTCTTTAGGAGATATTTATTGATTCCTTAGTATTTATATCACTCCGATCTTGTTGCAATATTGCAGTGATTTTGAATATACTTTTGTGTCTTTTATATGTCCGAGTCTTGAGAAAAGGTCCATTGTGCAATGTGTTGTAATTATACATATTTATGTAGAGAAGATATGGAGTTATATGGTTTTCATGTAAATATATATAGATATATATGTGTGTGTATTCTACGTAATGTACTAATCTATTATGTGTCTACCATGTATGAGTTGGATATGTGTGTGTATTGATTTACTTCTTAGTCATAATAAGTTGCAAAATATGGGTTGCATGAATTTGGATCCATATGGATCTTCGCGTGTTTATCCTTCATCCCTATCACAAGATCTTATGGTATATGTTATCATCTATGCATATCGGGTGAGACCTTCCTCGACGTTGTTTGAGGATTGATATTCCAATGCTTTGGGGTTTTCGTTGGACTACTATAAATGAACCCTAGTTCTAAACTCTCCAACGTTAAGAGGGATGTGTGCAAGCATGGATAAAAAACACAACATATATATGGAGAATAAGGGTGTATGCATTTCAATATGGAACAAGCATCTATCATGCACTATGTGGTTGAAGTAGGACACATATCCAATTGGGCCCAATTATTAATTTTCAACATCTTTGAAATTGTTAGGACGGCCCAAAGACTCAAAAAAGTATATTTCTATATATCTTCATATTTAATTGGTGTTATATGTTCGTCGATTCATTTTCCTACAATGGGTTGGGATTGGAAACCTAATTTACCCCCCATGCATATATTGTTCTAAATTATGGGAGAGTAACTATAGTAAAAATTTATATGATATATGTGATCATTTTATGGAACATTTCTTCTTTGTGATATTCAATCAACCACTACAATTATTCTCATAGGGAGTCATTGAATCCCTCATGGATATAGGAGACTGGTATAAGGAGAAACACTATACTTATATTAGGGTCTTTGGGTGTAGTGCTTCCCCACATATATTTCCCAAATATGTCCTTGACATACTGATCATGAGAGAAATTTCATATCAGATAGTTGAACCAGGGATTATTGCATTTTTATCTGCAAGTTCCAAGAGTATATAGCCAAATTTCCCCCTCAAAGTGAGATCCTTCATATTATTAAATGTCCCCCATTCTAGAAAGGATGTCGAAGATATCAAGGAGATGTTTTTTTGTACAAGTGTTTCTAGAGGCCATGACCCAAGAGGTCTTGTAGGAGAACATATTAGAGCCTTGGGATTGATACCTCATTTCCAACATGGTCTAGATGTCTTGGATATCATTTTCTAAGGAATAATGTCTTATGAATATGTCTTGGCTAAC
>JZKD02S0584850.1:0-16113 GCA_000966675.3 Picea glauca
CCACGTCTACTACGTCGGTATTACCACGACCTAGACGTCAGTCTTATGACATCAATATGCGGTTGGAAAATCCAATTTATGATGACACGTGGCGTCATATAATGTCGCAATACAGACGAAAACTATGTCGTTAGAAAAGCGACGTCCTGTGAAATGATGTTTGAGGGGGTCCGAGGTTTGTTGGTCTTTCGATAATAGAAAGTGGCAATTATGTCGAACGCGCCATCAGAATTTGACCCAAATGCACTAGTGATTTAAGCATAGTAGGAAGAGAACTATGGATGAGAGAGAAGTGAAAAAAAGTGAGATTGAGGAAATATACACTGATGTAATACTCCAGATTGAAGGTATTCTACACACAAAAGGAAAATACCGCCAACTCAGTCTAGTAGAAGAAGATCCATTACATCCCACTCAGGCTAGACTTTGTGTCAAACCCATGACCCTGTGTGCGTCTGCAAGAACTCAGGTAAGATCTGAAATTTTGTCACTTGTAGTTAGTAAGGGAAGTAAGGATAGTAGTAAAGGTAGTTAGAGTAGTGGAAGTAGTATGCCAAGTTAGAATCAGTTAGTGTCACTAGGGAAGAATACCATACACTACAGGATGGCAGGAGTAGACCCCACGTTGAGAATGTTTGTTTTTCACGGAGCAGGATCAGAAGACCCAAAAAATCATTTGTTTGTTTGTGAAGTGATATGGACAATGAATAACATCTAGGATGATGATGAAAATATTACACAGTTGACAACAATGTTTAGAGAATGTGCATTACTATGGTATATGAAGTATCAATCTACTGTACCTACGAGACAAACAAGAACATTAGAAGACATCAGGAAAGCCTTGTTGAAAGTGTTCCATAAGTCGAAGTCTGAGTTGTAGTGTATTACAGAGCTGAAAGAGAGCAAGCAGTTGTCAAATGAGTTAGTATGGGATCTTGATCAGAGATTCAAGATCTTAAAGGATTGGTTCGCTTTCCAGATCACATATGAGAAACATAGGGAGTGGTTCATTGTAGGACTGTTTCCACATGTACGTTGCCCTTTGACGCAACATAAGATTACATCACATTTAGAATCTCTAGATATTGCTATGAGGTCGGAAGCATCCCCTGTAGGAGAGAATGGCTCAGGGATGGCTCAGGTCTAGTCGCAGTTAGCAACATTGACCATTCAGTTGTAGGAACTATCTAAAGGAAAGGAAAAGAACGAAGAAGTCTGGTGTACTGCATAGAAAATAGAAGGTCACCATAAGAATGAGTGTCCAACATTTAAGGAGTATTTGGATATAGGAGCTCTGAATTCTTTAGGAGTATGGTGCGAGATATGTAAAATGATGGGTCATCATCCTATTGCTTTCCCATTGATGCAGAAGTACCAAAGCACCGATAGAACCCTATTTTGTAACTTTTGTATGTCTGTCAGACATGATGAAAATGTGTGTCACGCACTAGATTTGATGAGAGAATGCACCATGGATGCATAAAAAGTTCAAGGGGAAGAAGGACCAAGAGGGGAACTACAATATAATACTCTAAGAGGTTACAATCAAGGAGGAAGAGGAGGATTCAAAGGTTGTGGAAGATGAGGATTTGGTAGAGGAAGAGGTCCGATTATATGTTATAATTGTAATCATCCCGGGAATTTGGCATGAGACTATATGAATCCTTGCACAACATGCACTTATTGTAGACACCTGGACCATGCGACAAAAGATTGTCCACAATTGATTGCGAAGTGGCAATAAAAGAGGAACCCAAATGTGCATATGATAGCTGTAGAGGAGCGCGACGAACAACCTAAGGTAGCAACAATTATGTGTGGAGGAGAGAGAATAAGAGTTGATGCGACAGAGCAAGGAAAGAAGATTGAGCAGTGGGTAAGGAAAGCAATAGAGCCTCCTCCATTGTTTGATCCTAGAAAATAAAGAGACACATACAAGTAAGAAAGGAAAGAACTGCTAGAGACAAAATGGATAACACCAACTTCGACTATGCCACCTATGTATGGCAGACCGCCAATGTATGACATGCCACCAGTGTATGACATGCCACTAGTGTATGACGATTCAAAAAGGAAGTTGAGAAGGTAAGTACGTTGGGAATTTTCTTGAAGAGTTGTTTAGAATTAATGAAGGATCATATTGCGTTAAATGAACTGCGCAGGATGATCGATCAATGTGTGCAAGATAAATAATCCCCTGTTGTACAATAAACAATTAACCAGGTACATCACAAGAGAAAGACAAACAGGGAATTTCGACTGAATATGCAGATAAGAGATTATGACATGGATAATATCATTTTAGACCCGGGACATGATATGAATGTCCTTACGAAGCAGACATGGGAGATTATGGGAAAACCAAAGCTAATTTGGTCACCTATTCAGTTGAAGTTATAAAATCAACATAAGATTGTTTCGATTGGAAGGCTATTAGGGGTAAATGTTAACATTGATGGAGTGCACAATATAGTTGATTTCAAAGTGATTGAGATAGTAGATGGTAGTAAGCCTTATCCAATATTATTAGGACTTGATTGGGATTTTGATAACTAGACCTTGATTGATATAAAGAATAGACATATGGTGTTTGAAGTAAGATACTGGAAAGTTACTGTGCCATTGGATCCCACAGAGGGGAGAAGATACGTGGAACCAACAAAGGGAAAATAGCTCGATAACCTTTATAATATGACTACGCGAATGGATGATTATGTGAACCCTACTGTTGATGGTGCACTCAGTTGGAAAAGTATTAGTTCCTGCGCATCAGATTCATAAGAAGCACTGAAGCATTGGTAGGAGAGATTACATGAAGTATCGACAAGGAGATGTGCTCATATTACCCACGCGTTATGATGGATTGGAACTGAGGTATGTGATCCTATGAAGTATGATGGACTAACAAATATAAAATATTTTATGAAGGAATTTGAATTGCAGATAAAAGATCAACAAAGACTATTAGCTTTAGATGTCGCTCTGAAAGCGACTTCTACAAGATGGTGGGCTGAGCATAAGGACAAAATAGAGGATTGAAAACAATGCAAAATATTGTTACAGGTTAGATTTGGAGCAGGAAATGAATATATTGCGTGGAAGTATACAGGGTTGAGTTGTCCTACAAAGAATGTTAGAGAGTGTATTGCAATATGGACATCAACACCGAAGCAAGAATGGATGCACTTGTTTATACACACTCTAGATATGATTTTGAAGAACTGGTACTTATATTTGGAAGTGCATGGAGAGACAACTGATTGAGAAGAGTTGAATCAAAACTTCAAGGTTATTTTTTATTTTGAATATGACACCCCTTCAGTAGACACAACTCTGTAGGTGATCAAGGACAATATTTTCACATCAGAAGATTCGATAGAACTAATATCCGTATGTAGCATGCATAGATATTTTGTGATGGTTCAAGAAGTTTTGGAATTCTATAATGTTGCTGGAGAAGACCAGGAGGATGACGATACGAGAAATTTACAAGTGCAAGAAATTGAAGGAGAATGCACAATAAAATCTCTAGAACTTGAATCTGTTGTATATGCAAAGCCACTGAGAACACACAAAGTGAATATTGGTATAGAGGATAATCCCAAGTTTGCGAGCATAGGAGATTACTTGAATGAAGAGACTGTTGAAAAGATTGTTGATTTAATGCGTGAATATCAAGATATGTTTCTGACTGCATTTTCAGAGATGAAAGGGATTTCTAGAGATTTAAGAGAGATGAATATCCCCTTGAAACTAGATGTTAAGCCAGTTAAGATGAGACCATATAGACTGAACCTGATGTATAAGAAAAACGTAAAAGTAGAGATACACAGGATGCTGGAAGCAATAATTATTGAATCTGTTGCATAGTCATAGTGCACTAGTTCAATGGTGGTTAAGGATAAGAAGACAAGATGAATCATAATTTGTGTAGATTTGAGGAAACTGGATAATGTTTGCTTACATGATCCATTTCCTACTCCATTTACAAATGAATTCTTGGAGATTGTCGAAGGATATGAAGCCTACTCATTCACTAATGGATTTTTATGGTTTCATCTGATTAAGATTGTGCAGGAAAATAGACATAAGACTACATTTGCGACAGATTGGGGATGTTACCAGTACACAATTGTGCCTTTTGGATTGAAGAAATCACCAACATTGTTCTCTAGAGTGGTTGTAGCAACGTTTAAAGAGTTTATTCATAAATTCCTGGAAGTATACTTGGATGAATGGACAATGTTTAGTTTTCTGAAAGACCACGTTGAATATCTACACTTGAAGTTGGACAGATGCAGGAAATTTCAGATATCTTTCAACTTAAATAAGTGCATCTTCTGTGCATTGTTTGGTATTTTACTAGCCATGTAGTATGTAAACAAGGACTGTTGGTTGATCCTGCGAATATTGTTGTAATTGTTGATTTTACACCACCTACTTCAATGCGACAATTATGAGAAACATTGGGTCATATAGGGTACTACGAAAAGTTTCTTAGGGGGTAAGCACATATCACAACTCCATTGGAAAATTCGTTGAAGAAGGAGGTGAAATTTCAATGGAATGAGGAATGTTAGAAGAGTTTGGATATCTTGAAGCATAAGTTAGTTACAACACTGATTTTGTTATTTCCAAATTGAAGAAGGAATTCCATGTTGACGTGGATGTGTCATCTGTAGCATTAGGCACAATTCTAGCATAACTAGAAGAAGGAGATTTAGATCAACCCATTGCATTTTCCAGTAGGAAATTGTGAACTACAAAACATAATTATACTACTACAAAACTTGAAGAATTGGCAATGGTGTATGCACTGTAGAATTTTATACATTATCTACTGGGTTTACATTTTAAAATGTACATAGATAATTTTTCATTGAGATACTTGGTCAATAAGCTAGTGTTGGGGGAGAAGATATGCAAATGGTTGATACTATTCCAAGAGTATGATTTTGAAGTAATTGAAACTAGGAAATTTAAACTCGGGATCACATCGTTTGTTGCACATACTATCAGGGGAAGATACATGAAATTTGGATGACAATATGCCATATGGGAACTTATTTATAGTTCATATGGTTGATGATTATTTTGCAGATATAGTCCAGTTCTTGAGTACATGAGTATCCCCACTTGATTTTACAATTGCACATAAGACGAAGTTAGTAGTGACTACAACAAACTATCAACTAATAGAAGGAAATTTGTATAAGTTAAACGCATATGGTATTCTATGATGATGTGTATTAGAGCATGAAAGACATATAATATTGTCAGAGACACATGAAGCAGTGGCATGAGGTCACTATGCAAGAAAAGAAACAACTCAAAATATTTTGCACGTAGGACTATGGTGGCCCAACCTTCATAAGGACAGTAAGGAGTTCTGTCAGACCTGTGATTTCTGTCAGAGAATTGGGAATCCTTCCTAGAGAGATGAAATTCCTTTAGTACCACAAGTGACATTGCAAGATTTTGATAAATGGGCAGTTGATTTTTTTGGATTGATCAATCCACCAATGAAAAAGGTCAGGAGTGAGATACATCATTACTACAAAATATTACTTAACCAGATGGGTTGAAGTAGAACTTGTCAGAGACTGTAGCGTGGAGGTTGCTGCTCGATTTCTTTTTGAGAATGTCGTGACAAGGTTTGGATGTTCTAGAATCTTTATGAGTGATCACATAACTCATTTTTTGAATAATATTGTTGTGTTGATAGAGGAATTTTAGGTTCATCATCTAAGGAGCACACCATATCACCCTCAAGAAAATGGAACATGGAAGCATTCAACAAGATCCTAGAGCATGCACTGACGAAGGTATGCAATGTAAGTCGAGATGACTGGGAATTGAGGATTTCAACAATTTTATGGGTGTATAGGACTACAGGTAAGAGGTTGAGAGGATAGTCACCATTCAGATTAGTGTATATCTAGGAAGCAATTATGCCTATGGAATTTATTTTTCAGAGTCTGCTCATTGTCACGTTGACAAAGCTTACTGATTAAGGCGGAGTAGAAAGAATACTGTCAGAGCTATTAGAACTGGAGGAAGAACATTTTGTCGTAGGATTCCATCAACAAGTTTGGAAAGCGCGCAAGAAATCCTAGCATGAGAAACATATTAAACAAAAGAAGTTCCAGACATGAGACCTGGTTTTTCTCTTTGACAGTAAGTTTTTGCAGCACCATCGAAAGTTCCAAATGCACTGGTTAGGCCCATATGTGATAAGATTTGTGACAGAGGTAGGTGTTGTTCAGTTAGAGAAACTGAATGGGGAAGTTGTGAAAGGATTGGTTAATGGTAGTCGGCTGAAACTGTATAGGGACAACCGTGGTTTTGCGCACTAGCTTGACTGCACAAAATGTGTACTATAGTACTTGTATAATAATATTTGTATTATACAAAGAAAAAGAAAAGAATAAATATAGTAAAAGAGGTTGAGACAAGAGACAAAAGGTTGAAGCCATGCATAAGGTATTGTTCAAAAAGTTAAACTAGTAAGGAGATAAACCATAAAATGTCGCAAAGATGTAGAAAGAGGAAATAATTGTGCGCAGGAAGGAGGATTGAATTGCAATAAATATCTGCGCAGAGGGAGGGAAAAACATTATAGAACATACATGATTGGACAAGCATTAAAGAGAAAACATGATGGTGAGGTAGTGGAGATGAGTATTCATAAATGAAAAATGACAAGAGGATTTTGTTAGGCTGGAAAATCTAGCATATTATCCACCGAAGGATACAAAGTTAATGAAGAATTAGGGAAAGAATTGAATGCAAATGCAAGTGGATTAGACTACAAATTTGGGCATGAATAAGGATGGAAACAACTGGTGACAGGATATATAAGTAGATGAGGGGTCGAAAGGAAAAGGTTATTGTTGTTCAAGCATTCAAAGAGACATAAAGAGATTAGCAAGTTTGACAAGGTCGAGTAAGTAAGTTGCAAACGTGAGTTATTTGTAGAGGGTAATGTCACCATCGAAGATAGGAGAAGCCTCATCACAATAGAAGAAACAATGCACTAGGAAAACATCGATATCTGTATTCAAGGAAATTCTAGGAGAATCAATGTCAGGTCCAAGCTCAGTTAACTTTATGAAGGATTACGTGCCACCCAGGAAGCCGACAACGAAGCAAGTTAAGCTACCAAAGGAGCCAAAGTGTGAATTTGTCTAACCAGAGAGCCCATCGAGGTTAATCATTGAAGGAGATAGGTTAGGCGCAGTAGGAAATTTGAAGTTCATAGACCATGACTTGGTAGACATAAATAAGTTTCCAGAGTTAGCACCATATAAATACATGTGCACAAAACTCATCTCGGATTCACAGAAAATTATAGTAGAGCCACATGAGTGGGCAATAGGGCTGGAGAAAAATGCATTTTGAATCTATCAAAGATTCCATATTTTAGTAGGAGTGCGGATATAAACATCTGTGTCAAGTTGTTATTGAGATGCATCCACGGAGGATTTTTATGGTTGGATAGGCTGGTGTCGATAAACACTCAACTAATTGCGAGGATCACCAGGTTACCATTAGTAGGGGTGGATCCACTGCCATTATTCAAGGACAAATCTAAGGAGAAATCCTTGGCAGAGAAGATGAAATATAAGTATGATAGACATAGAGGAGTGCACGATTTGGATGTTGCAAGTATTAATGATGAGACTGTCAGGTTCACGACGCAAGTGCTGTCCTATAAGTTGTTGATGAAATGTCGTAAAGAAAAATCAAGTACCAATAGGTGTAATAGCACCGACTGAGAAGTGCACCGCAAGAGTACAAATGAACTAGTCGACGTTCTTGGTAAACCAATTCTTGATGGATTGTAGGGAGGCACACAATAAAGGAACAAAATTCCATTATGCATGGATATTGATATTGATTGCATTAGTGGATTGGAGGGATTCGAAAGACACTCAATCTCTGGGAATTGTGAAGAAACCATGTTTAGCATCAAGATATGTGAACTTGTGGCATACTGTGCAGAAGGAAAGACAATTGGATAATAAAATAACTTTCTATGTTTACAAGGAGATAATTCGGTAGAACATTTAGGATAAACCATGCATACTACCACATATAGTGGAAGCATACAAGGAGATTCTGTGTTTCAAAGTAGGAAGACACCATATGTGTATCCAAGCCAAGAGCGACCTGGATCAACAGTGGATGACGACCAAATATAGGTTGACAGGAGATGAGGTTGGACAGATTATAAAAGACTGGGAGGAAGAATGGAAAACCCCAATACCAGAAACAGAGTAGCTAGAAAAAAAACCGCTAGAGAATCATCCAAGAGAAGAAGAAGAACACGAAGGACAAAGAAATGGCGGAGGAGACACATAGAAAATAGTTCCGCATCCCAGAGAAAAGAGGAAAGAACTTGATAAGGGGAAATCGATGCCCCAACACAAGAATAGGAAAGGATTCAAGGAAGTGGCCACCTAGGCCTTGATAGAAGAGGACCTAGAGAAAATAAGGGATCAAGTAAAGGAAGTGACGTATGAAGATTTTCAACGTGAGGTGCATAAACAAGAGGAGATACACACATATGTGCAAGAGTATATAACTTAATTACATCACCATTTGGAAGCAGCTAAGATAAAACCATAGCAAAGGACAGAGGAAGAACAAACAACGAGTACATCGAAGATTACAAAAGCAATATTAGTGACCTGTCACCCATCATAAGTATCAACAGAACGTTGAATGATAAATATATCACCAAGGTATATAGAGTTCCCCTCGACAGAGATGTAGGAGCAAGCACAAGAATTAAGTCATATTGAATTAGTCTTGTCGACGTTACCGATGAATGTATTAAAGGGTTTGCAGAGAATTGTTATGCAAGAGATAAATTTGTGCACAAATTCAATGACGATGGAGTTGACCAAAATGACAAATGATAAGGCAAAATTCCAAATAGAATACAACAAAGTTATGATAGAGTTGGACGAGGCCAAAAATAAAGAAGAAAGGTTACAACAAGCAATCCAGAAGGTTTATAGTGACATTTTAGAGGTATCTATGGAAGTAGATTCTCCATTAGAAGAACAAGTGTCGAAGATTAGCAAATCCATTCAGGGCTTCCACACAAATATAGTAGACTTAGAAGCGTGCACTACACTAAGCACTCCACCTGAGGAAAGAGAGTAGAGGGAGAAGAAAATGAAGAAAACAATGGAAATTATCAAGAGTTTGGAGGAGGAGTGTGCTAAGTTCTATGATGAAATCACATGAGTATAGACTCAAAAAACAAAAGTTGTAGAGTTGCAAGGAATAAAGAAAAAGTTGCAGGCTGTGTAGGAGAAGGTGAAAAAGTTTAAAGAGACGATGAGCACTCTGCAACTAGTAGAAAAGATGGATTCAATCACGAGGGAATAGGAAGATGTACTTAGAAATGAACCAAATGAGTGCAGAACAATAGGCTCGTGCACAAAATATTGAGACATTGTAGGAGGAAGCATTCTAGGTAACACAAGAACTTTCACCTGCACAAGGCATAGCGAAGCAAGTAGTGCAACAAAGTGAAAAGAAGCTGGAGACCCACATTACTATAGAGACAATGGAGGGAATTTTACAGTAGGAAACAAAAGTAAAGGAAAAGGTTGCAACTGCAAGAGAAATGTTCCAGAAGTTCATTGTGACGTGGAAGAAGGCCTGAAGTGGCTCAAAACGAGCCATGAGTGAGTGTTGGGGGCTTGTTGGAGGAGGAGATTTTGGGACCAGTTTGTGAATCACACAGGAGAAAACCGTGCGACAAGTCAACTAAGGAGAAATTCCCAAAGAATAAAGGAAGGTAGTTAGCGCATTTTCAGGGGCCAGTGCACGTGAAAGGTGAAAACAAATTAGAAGTTATTAGACATTTGGGTCCAATTTGTATCGGGCTAAGCCCTAATGAAAATGTATAAATATGTAGGGGTTTATGGGTAGAAAATAGCTTATGATGTGTGAAATATGTAAATGGGGATATGTTTGAGCTTATGATGTGTGATGAGTAAGTGAGGCTATGTTTATGCAAGGAGAGAATGAGCTAAGTGTGCACTCTATGCGTGAACGACCAACGCATTTTGGGGTAGAACTGAGATATCATGTATGAGCGTAATGCATACCTTTTGTAAGAGATAATGTTGAATAATGATATAATAAGTCTGTCGTCGTGGACGTAGCCTATATTGGGTGAACCATGTTAAAATATGGTGTCTCTGTGTTATGCTGTGATGTGTTTGTTTACTATTCTGTTTATTGCGTGGACTTAATTTGTGTTGGGTAATATGAATATGTTATATGTTGTTATGGTTATGCACACATAATGAATGGTATAATGAATGAATCTTAAGTCGAATGGTTATGATGAATGCCCCGCTTCCCTTAATTACTGCAGAAACTTGGTTCCTGCAGTCCCCATAGGTACCTCGGGTGAGACTTCACCTACTTGTAGGTGATGCCGAAAGGGCCAATATATTAAGGGTTTTGTTGGTGAAATAAATTTGAGCCTTGGGTCTGCCCACAGCGTGCCAACACCTAGTTTCAGGGTGTTGGCCTGTGTCTTTGGAGGTTTCCAGGTGTACACGTGGCACTTTTTGATCATATAAAACTGAAGCTGAGTTGGCATGATGACGTTGGAAGCCGACGCATTTCGTCATAAGGACATAGAGACTTTTATCATTTTCCAATATCAAAATCTCTTGAGGTTTGGTGGTCTGACATGACCTCACTGCTGATGTCATCTGCTAGGTTCCGTGGATACGTGGCGACCTTATATTGGTGCATACCGACACTAAGGTGGTAGATAACCTATATATACAGTGGGTTCCACATACCCACGTAGCAACTACTAGTTGGTCTTGTTAGTGCTCCGCTGGCGAGTTACAGGTCTTGGGATTAATATTGTTAAAGCTTTACATCCAAGATGCCAATGGTCCGACATGATGTGGTGTAGGGTCTTTAAACAAAACCTCTGGAACCCACGAAAGGATAAAGACAATTGATCCAGGTGCATGCAATGATGAGGGCCATTGATTATTCCACCTAGATCTATATTTTATCTATGCTCCACATTCGTTGAAATATTCCTACGTGGAAACATAAAGTTTTATTAGTTTTTTAAATGCTACATGACATAAAATTCCAACAAAATACATTTTAATTAAATATAACTATAATAAAACTACTATAAATATATAACTAATATATACCACAACTAATATAATATAATGTATCAAAAATATTTTATTTATTGTAACTAACTATAATTATAATTATAAGATCTAAAGTATTAAAACTAAAATCTAAAGCTAAAATTAATAAGACAAACTAACTTTAATGTAAATATAATTAAAATTAAGCTAAAACAAAATGAAAATTAATCTAAGAAATTCAAATTCGAGTTAAAATCTATATTTAGCAAGAAAAGTTAAGAAAAAGGATAATACAAAACTCAAAATGCCTATTCTAATAAAAAAATTCAATTTCAATTCACAATTTTAACCTATGTTACAACACTCCTTATGGAAGGAATCACTCCACAAGCCATGCTTGCTAAGAAACAATACATCCAACATATCTAATACAATGATATTCATGTGTATTTATACTTTCTCATGAGTATTCCTAGGGATCTATGCCAACTACCCCTTATTATTATATTATTTCCTTTTGACTACCTAGTGGGCCTATCTATTACCCATCAACTACCAAGTGGGCCTATTCCATGATTATGACCACATTATATCCATTATCCCCTTGGGTACCTCCCTAGATACCCCATATTATCCTTCCTAGGTACATTCCATTACATCCCATTCACATGTTTCATCCTTGAAACATGGGATGAAGCCACATAATATAATCTGCTAAGAAATGTAGTGAACTAGTACCATGCATGAGTGTCTATCCATTCTAGTGAAATGTGGATATGGGATCCAATTGTGGTCTTTCTTTCTCGATCTTGATTTTGGTTTTTCCTTGAGTTCCATGTCTTCGTTGAGCTACTTTGATATATCCCTACCTTTATTTTAGTCCTCCATGTGCCTCGACACTAGTTTCCTTTCTGGTTCCATGTGGATCCATAGTAAGTTTGCTGACACTTATGCCCTTGCCTTACTGACTATTGTTTATCTTAGTGGTGTGGGTGGAAATATATAGAAACCTTAACTATCAATTCTTCTTTCTTTGACTCATCAACTTGTGGTTCCTTTGAGTCATTTAACTCAACTTCTTCTTCCTTTTTATGTCCTTCTCGGGGATTTTCTTCATGTGCTTCTATAGACTCTTCTTCTGGTTTGACCTTAGATTCTTCATTTGATGTGTCGACATGTACTGCAATTAGTTTCTTTGCAAGGACTCCTTTAGGTGCCCCCTTGGGCCCTTCTTGTTTAGTAAGAGAAATATCATGTTATGTAATTTTATTTTTCTTGTACCAAATCTTCAAAAACTTCTTTTGCACGTTAATATTAATTGTACCAATTGAGTCCATCCAAGAATATCCCAAAATAATACCCACATCACCCGTATATATAACATGAAATTTTAAACGCAACACATATTTATCCATGGTAATATTCATTTAATTTTTTTTTTTAACATTCTCACCCTCAACATGTGTGCTTTAGATATGTTTTATGGGAATTTCCAATCTTTTAGCTAAATTAACATTGATGAAATTATGCTTGCTACTAGGATTTAAAGAAACAATGACCTTCTCTTGTTGAATACATCCATGAACTTGTAATACAAAGTTGTCACTTGGAAATAAACCCTCATGGATCTCATTATCCTTCATCCTGGCATGAGAATATATATCTAACAATTTCTCATATTCTTCATCTGAAAGTGTCATTATCTCTTCATAGTTAAGTCCATGTGAGTCCCATGATATGCGAGCATTATCTTGTAAATTAATGTATAGATCTATTCTCCACAATATTGGATGTTTATACTTTATCCATTTTATGTATTCTTCAATACTAGGGCCATCGGATCACTATGTAAAATATATCTTGTGAAAAAAAAAACTAGAGTTTATAGAATAACTTACTTTTCAATGGAGTTCCTTTACGCGGCTAAGGTTTGAGGCGACTAAATTAAAATGATCATAACTTTTACGATGATTCTCTAATTGGATATTATGACTACAATTATGAAATTCCATGGCCACTATGCATCTATTGGAATTAGTTTAATTGAAATCCGGGCACTCCGTCAAAAGATATATGATCTACAAACCACACAACAGTCACCAGAAAAAACCTAAAACTATCGATTTTAAATTAGTGATAACTCCACTTCCTAGACTTCGATTTGGACAATTTTTATTTTATTTTTTAAATCGGGTGTTTTTTCAAGAGGAACTGATTTCTATGGCTAGATTCTTTAGATTCTACACAAAATGTTTCAGAAATTGATCTAATCTTGTCGTCCTATTTTTTCCCTTAAAGAATCTATAAAAAGAAAAAAAAGGAATCTTCTACTTTGTACCCAAGAAAGAGATCTAATACCACTTCCAGTAAACCTTGACATATATAAGAGAGAATAACCCTTAAATTTAGAAATGAATTGTTAAACTTCATCAATATCAAATGCATTCACACCATAACAACACAATAATATAGAGTAGAACCTTTAAGGGAGGGTAGCACCATCAAATACTCATGGAATGAATCACTCCACAAGAAGAATCAACATCAAACCTACCCAATACAATGATACTCATGCATATTTTTTGCTACAAGAATCAACATCCAGCCTATCTAATAAAATGATATGCATGTGTGTTTATACTTTCTTAGGAGTATTCCTAGGGGTCTATACCAACTATCCATTATTATTATATTAATTCTTTTTAACTACCTAGTGGGCCTATTTATTTCCCACCAACTACCCAGTGGGCCTATTTATTTCCCACCAACTACCAAGTGGGCCTATTCCATGAATATGGCCACCATACATTTATTATTCCCTTGGGTACCTCACTAGATACCCCATATTATGCTCCCTAGATACATTACACTTAAGTACTAAGTCTTACAACCATTGCTTGTTCAAATCCATTTCAAATCACACCTCCCCAATTAGAGGCTTTTTAGTGTAAAAAATATTAGAGGACTAATCTAGATCAATGTGTCTTCTATTTTCTTCTCTAGAACATTGCGCTAACTTTGACATCTAACTATAGCTCTAACTTTGGCTTTGCCTATTAGTTCTTGTTCTAGCTATGGATCTAGCTCTAGTTCTTTCCTGAATTGTTCCTACATTGCAGAATTATGCTCATTGACTCTAAACTTTGAGTAATCTTTCAATCCAAAGGAATTCATTCCCATCTTTATCATGTAATTCTCTTGTATTCTTAGACTTGGAGACAATATATCTCGATAATCAATGAAGCCAAGTCGAATTCTAGTTTCTTTGTTCAGTATGATCTTGACAAGCTATGCTATCATGTAGAAGTTCCATAAGAGGATGTGTGGACTGCCTTCTTTTACTAGGACCAATTGCTTCCTAACATGGAAACAACCCTCCATTGTTGCACTTGCTTACCAACACTCTATCTTTGCAATGAAAACACTTGAATAAACTCATTGGTGTGGAATTATATCAACTTCTCAAAAAATAAAACTTAAAAAAAAAACAAATTTAAAAATTAAAATTAAACATTTTAAAGATAAACAATAATTTAAAAAAAAACAAACTAATTTAAAAAACTAAATTTAAATTTTATGTATGAATTTAGATTTTAAATACAATTGAGGGTTGTTTGTACCATGTGGGGGTCGAAGGGGGCGATGCCCAGAATTTCCCCAGCCCCCCACAGCGGAAGCCTCAGTCCCGTGGGTCCACGAGACTGAGGATTAAGCTACGGGGGCCTGGGGCGATGCCCGTAGCCTAAGCCTCAGTCCCGTGGGTCCACGAGACTGAGGCTTAGGCTACGGGGGGCTGGGGTGATGTCGGGCATCACCCCACTTGACCCCCACACGGTACAAACAACCCTCAATTGAATTTAAAATCTAAATTCATACATAAAATTTAAATTTAGTTTTTAAAATTATTATTTTTTTTAATTTATTGTTTATCTTTAAAATGTTTAATTTTAATTTTTAAATTTGTTTTTTTTTTTAATTTTATTTTTTGAGTTTTAAAATTTAATTTAGTTTAGTATGAATTTAGGTTAGTTTAGTTTATTTTTTTGATTTTTTTTTTAATTTAGTTTAGTTTTCGTATTTTTATTTTTATATTTCTGTAAAGTGTATTTTAGTTTTTGTTTTTTTAATACAATTTTTTAATTTTATTTATTTTTATGGTTTTTTAACCATTTTTTTTTTAAATTTGTATTTTTATGGGTTTTTTCAATTTTTTTCTTTAAATTTTATGATTAAAGTGTTATTTATATTTTTTTTGCCCCTACAAATTTAGATTTTATGTTCATTTAAAAAAAAAATAAAAAAAATTTGCAATTTACATCATTTTTCAATATAAATTGTTTTTTTTCTTCTTAATTTTCAAAAAAATATGTTTTTCATTAAATTAAAGAATTTGTTTAAGGGTTTTTTTTTTCTCAATGTAAATTATTTAATAAAATAAAATTAATTGATGTGTAAATTATCAAGTTATAACACTTTATATTTAGGAGTCAATTTTCAGGTTTTTTTTTTTTTTCCTGCGGTCGTGTCGATGGTAAAGGCCATAGTTTCATTTAGGTCATAGTTTTAAGTCAGAAAAAAAAGATTGGTACCAGTGTTCAAAGCCATGGTGTCAATTAGGTCATAGTTTTAACTCAAAAAAAAAGTGGTGCAAGTTGTTAATGCCACACTGTCACTTAGGTCATAATTTTAACTCAAAAAAAAAATTGGTGCTACTGGTAACATCACTTTTTGATTTGAGGGTCAATTTCATGGTTTTGTCAGGGTTTTTATCGTAATGTTAAGGGCACGGTTTCAAACAAGTCCCAATTTTAACCACCTCCAAGAAAAGGGTGCTTCTGGTAGCACCACTTTTTGAAACCTGCGTAAAAATGTGACCCTTAAAAAAACTAGAACTATGGAGAGTTCTCGTTAACTTGGTAACTATGTTTTCCCTTTACCCTTCTTGTCATGT
>JZKD02S0584872.1:0-16112 GCA_000966675.3 Picea glauca
GGAATCTTCTAGAAGGATGAGATGGCATTCGAATGGTTATCTAAGTATTGGCTTTCCTGATATTTTGGGATCATTCCTATCCAAGTAACTAATTCATTCTCTCTTATATATTGAGAGGATTCTCATGAAAGGGGTTAGAGGAAAACAAGAAAGAAGTTTATTGGAGAATTAGTGAAAGATTGTGTGAAGCTATAGCAACTAGGAAACTCCAGTAAGTTTGTCAAAGATAGTTGATCTTCTTCATGCAAGTGAGCAAGTGTGTGTGTCAAAGCTAGGGGCCATTGAAAGGAAGTTTGCAACATCAAGGATCAGGTTGTAATATTTACTTTCCTTCAATATGATACAGTAATATGTCCCTTTCCCATAAAGCTAGGTCCACTTTATTGTATAACTCCTTGATCATATACATAGATTGACTGTTGAATAGATTGTTCTTTCTTCACTTTGGTTTGTTTGTATTGTTTTGGTCTTGACTGTACGAGAGAACTAGAGTGAAGTAGAAGAAACAAAGACCAAAGGAAGCAATCACAAGGTATGTCCTTTGTTCTTGCCTCCTAGTACATTCAATAGTCGAAATCTAGGGAAAGAGTATTATTCTGTCTTGCTTTGTTCTAGATCCAGGTGGATCTAGGAAGATCGGTTTGTGTCCGCACTTACGGATTTATCCAAAAAAAGGGGCAGGTATGCCCCCCCTAGTTACGCTCAATGTTCGGCAACGGGAAGTAGCCCAGGATAGTGCCCTGAATTTTTTTTTTTTGGGCGGTTTTTGCTATTTTTAGTGGATTTTGCTATTTTTAGCGGTTTAATAAAAATAATATCGGTTTTAGGGATTAGGGTTTTGGTATCTATGGAATACATAAAAACATTGTATATATTGTATAGTGAATGGTGAAATTCGATATAATGAATAAAAGAAAGGTTTTCCTGGTTGAGGGTTTCCGGTATAAATCTTTGTGTACTATGTGAATGATCCATTGATTAAATTTTGTTTTTCTTAAGAATCTATATGCATTGCTTTACTTCACAGGTTTAAAACTTACATGTGGTATCAAAGCTCATTTTTGGCTTCAGAGGGACACCTTTTTTTTTATGGTTTGGCTCGGTCTTGATAGATCAAGTTTATCTTGGGTCTGTGATAAACCTGGGTTTAGTGGGAGATTTTGCAGTGGTGATTTGAGTGCAGAAAGAGGAATGGCAAGCTCTTCTAGAATCGATATAGAGAATTTCAATGGTAAAAAATTTGAGCTATGGAAGCTGAAGATGGAGGAACTTCTTGTAGACAAAGAACAATGGATTGCTGTGGATCCTGGTACACAACCTACTAGTACACTTTCTACTAGCACACAGGCTACTGGTACACAACTTACCAGTACACAAAATACTGGTACACCAGCTACTGGTATGTTGAAGGAATATTGGGAGAAGTTGGACAAAAGAGCAAGGAGTATTATTCGACTGCGCCTGGCATATTTTGTTTTGTTGAATGTCTCGGGAGAATCTACAACCAAGTAACTATGGGATGAGTTGGGGAATTTGTATCAATCAAAGTCCCTGGTAAACAAGTTTTTTCTTCGAAAGAAGTTGTATCATATTAGGATGGAAGATGGAGATTATGTGACAGAACATCTAAGTGCCTTTAATATTCTGGTAAGCCAACTTGTCTATGTTAATATTACAATTGCAGAAAAATATAAGTGTCTTTCTTTGTTATGTTCTTTTCTAGACTCTAGGGATAATCTGGTTGTAGCAATTGGTAGTACCACTCAATCTACATTAAAGTATGAGGATGTAGTTTCATCCTTGTTATATGAAGAGATGAGGAGAAAAATAATGGATGGTCACAACACAGATGCTTTATTTGTAAGAGGGTGTACCCAAGACAGGAACCCTGGTAAGCCTTTGGGGTGGAGATCTAAATCTACAGGTAGATCTAAGTCTCCTGGAAAATCTTTGAGAAAATGCTGGAAGTGTGGTAAAACAGGGCATTATAAGAAAGATTGCAAGTCTAAGAAGGTTGAAAAACCAAAGGGATCTTATAGTAACTATTCCATAGAGGTGAAAACCTCCACTGAAGAAGGAGGTGATGTTTACCTGGCATCTACAAGTACACATGTGGATCATGATGTATGGTTGATCGACTCAGGTGCATCATACCATATGAATCCTCATAGGGAGTGGTTATCTGAATATGAAAAATACGAAGGTGGTGATGTATTTCTAGGAGATGACTCGACAGCTAAAATATTTGGACGTGGAAGGGTTAAGTTGTTGCTAAAAGATGGAAGGATTAAAACTCTCCCTGGGGTTCTGCACATTCCAAAACTAGCCAGGAGCCTAATATTTGTAAGCAAGTTGGATGTGCAGGAGTGAAAACTATATTTGAAAAGAACACTTGCAAGATGGTACGAGGAGAAATGGTGTTGATGAGGGGAGTTTGGTGTGGAACTCTATACAAGTTGTTGGGAAGCACTTATACTAATAGGTGTAACAATTCTATTGTCCCTGAGAAGAGAAATGAAGGAGACAAGACCAATATTGTCCCAGAAAAGAAGACCATGTTGTGGCATCAAAGACTGGGTCATATTGGAGAAAAGGGCCTGCGAACACTACACGATAAAGGTATGGTTGAAGGTATGTCTAATTGCACTCTGGATTTTGATTTTTGTGAACATTGCATATATGGTAAATAGAATCGAGTAATATTCCCATATGGTGCTACAAGAGAAAAGGGGACCTTAGAGTTGATACACAGTGATGTGTTTGGACTTGTTCCTATTCCATCCCTAGGTAAATCTGTGTAATATGTTTCATTCATAGATGATTTTTCAAGGAACACGTGGATTTATTTTCTTAGAAAGAAATATGAGGTATTTGATAAATTTAGAGAGTTTAAGGCTCTGGTAGAAAATCAGACAGAGAAGAAAATGAGCATATTGAGAACATATAATGGTGCAGAATTTTATGGAAATGAATTCGAAGAATTCTGTAAAAAGTGTGGTATAGAAAGATAGAAGACTAATCCATACACTCCTCAGTAGAATGGAGTTGCAGAAAGGATGAATAGGACAATGATGGAAAAATCAAGGAGCATGCTCAGCGGTGTTGGGTTAGGACAAGAATTCTGGGCAGAGGTAGTGGGCACAACATGTTACCTAGTCAATCAATCGTCTTCATCAGCATTGGATGATAAAACTCCACATGAAGTATGGTTTGGAAAGAAACCATCTCTTCAACATCTTAGAGTGTTTGGTTGTGATGCTTGTGTATATGTTCCAAAGGAAAATAGATGTAAGATAGATAAAAAGGTTTAAAAGTGTATATTTATTGGTTATAAATATGGTGTGAAAGGTTATAAGCTTTGGAACCCAGAAACCAAGAAAACTGTTTACAATCAAGATGTTGTTTTTAGAGAGGTAAAAGATGTGTCCAAATAGGAATTCCTACCAATGCAAGATGAACCTGAGAAAATAGATCTTGAGTTGGATGATGCAAAATCTGAATCATCTGAAGAAGAGGAAGCATAAGAAGAAGAAGAAGAAGAACCTCATACCCCAGTATTGAGGAGATCAGTGAGAGATAGAAGGAAACTAGAAAGGTATAATCCACCTGATTTTCATTCCAATTTTGCTTTATCTATTATTGATGATGATCCCATAACTGTCAGGGAAGCAGTGAATTCATAGTAAACTCTGGAAGAAGGCCATGGTTGAAGAAATGGATGCCTTGGATAAGAATGAGGCATGGGATATAGTTGAGTTGCCAGCTAGAAGAAAATTTGTTGGTAGAAAATGGTTGTTTAAGAAGAGGTTTAATGCAGAAGGTAAAGTGGAGAAATACAAATCTTGGTTAGTAGCAAAAGGTTATTCCCAGGTAGAGGGAATTGACTTTGGTGAGATTTTTCCTCCTATTGCAAAGTTAACATCTATTAAATTTCTTTTATCTATTGATGTTGCTTTTGATCTTAAAGTGAAACAGATGGATGTGAAGATAGAATTCCTACATGGGGATCTGGAAGAATAAATCTACATGAAGCAGCCAGAAGGATTTGTAGTGAAGGGAAATAAAGAGTTGGTATATAAGCTAAAGAAGTCACTATATGGTCTGAAACAATCACCTAGGATGTGGTACCAAAAGTTTGACACATACATCCTTGGTTTGGGATTTGTAAGAAGTAGGGATGATCACTTTGTATATTCCAAGAAGGTTGGTAATCACTTGGTATATGTAGTTTTGTATGTTGATGAAATGTTGTTGGTAGGAAATAACATGGATGTTATCAAGGAGGTGAAATTTCATCTATCCTCCAAATTTGACATGAAGGATCTCGGTGTTGCTAACTTCATTCTAGGTATGGAGATTAAAAGAGATCGAGCAAACATGAAACTCTGGTTGAATCAAAGAAAATATGTTGAGACGATATTCCAGAGGTTTAATATGCATGGAAGTAAACTAGTCAAGTTTCCTATTCCTATAGGTGTAAAGTTATCTACAGATCAGTGTCCCAAGACACTAGAAGAAGAAGAGGACATGTCCCATGTTTTGTATGCCAGTACAATTGGCAGTTTGATGTATGAAATGGTATGTACTAGACTGGACATTGCACATGCAGTGGGATTTTTGAGTAGGTATATGTCAAAACCAGGGAAGGAGCATTGGACAGTAGTAAAGAGGGTCTTCGATTATTGTTGGCAGCCAATTCATTTTTTTTAATTGCTCTTTAAAGATGCTACCTACACCTCTTGTCTCGTTAATGAAAAATCATCGTCGCATTGTGCTTCTAGACATTTGTTTCATTTTTGCGACAATTACAATTTGATTTTGATTTGATTTTCACAACTGAAAGTGTGAAAATACCTTTTTTTCATCGTTTGGACTGTAGTCGTCTTTTATTGATTTCTCCAAAAGACACTTGACCATTGGTTTATCATATGACTGCAAAAGATTTTTCAAACTTGCGTCCTTTAGCATGCCTTTACCTTGATTGCGCATTTGGATCTGTTTGATTATTAAGCCTTTGAGCATGAAGATTTACTGGTTTTATTCTGATCTTATAAAGGTTATGATGGATTTGGTCTTATATGCTTTTATTCTTTTTGCTATGGGCTCTTGACTCATTGATTGTATGAGAAATTCTTGATTGCAATGTTCTAAAAACTTTGGAATGAAAACATTTGATTACACAAACGCATGGTAAGTTTACAAAGTCAATTTGAGAATAACAATGGTTTGAGGGCACATTGATTAAATCTTTTGGATTTTAATTTTAAATCGATGCTTGGACATATTGTTTTATGAGTTGATACTACATTAAACGATTAATAGTTTTAAACTATGTATTGGCATTGATTAAATTTAACCTTGGTGTAAAACGATTGATTGACACGATGAATATGGTGTTGGATTGAAATGTAACGTGGTGTTGGTTATGTTTCGGGTAAATGGCACGTTAATGTGATTGTACACCTATTTGTTGGCCGATATATATGGTATAAACGATTATGATTTTAACAACACTATACTCAGCAATTAATACAATGTGTGGCGGTGGTAATCCCACCACCTTCGCATGCATGCAGTTAATTCCGGTCTCTTCGAGCATTGAAGCTGTCAAACCCTATCGTTTTCACTCTGTGCATTGTTTCATTCAGTTCAAACCCTACCATGTACAAAAGCCATGGCTCCTGTCGTAAGGGACGAGCCCAACGGGTGCCAAGCATTGTTGACATTTGATGGTGCATATAGCGACCTAGAGAATCACAGGTGGCTTGCTTTCATAAGGAATTTTGATGGTTATAACTTCACTGTGGCTCGAAAATTTGCTTTGTCATTCGATGGCTGCCGAGCCAAAGTTGGAGATGTCCAGCTTGAAATCACTGAACAGTTTCTCAGCTTGGCAACCAGCCTGCCTGTCAAGGGACAAAAATGGTCGAAAATCTGCAAGCTAGATGATGTCCCATGGACATTACTGTTCCAATCTCGCACAGTCAACTCATGCGACAGAGTTTTTCCTACAAAGATGTTGAAACCCCGCTGGTATGATCTCTTAATGATTATCAAACAATTCGTTACTTGTGAAGGCAGGTACGGGTTTATTTTCTTGTTCCATCTGCGCTTATTAATAGTTTTTATGGGATTCGAACTAAGTATGCCTCACTATCTGCACCAAAGTTTGTTCAAAATGGCTAAACGATACAAGTGTAGCCAGGATGACACTAGTCTCTTCCATGCAGGGTTGATTAAAATGATTTTGGTTCATGAATTGGGGTTACGTCGTGATTCTTGGCATGATTTTCTCAGCCGTAATGGCTTTGAAGAGTCTAATCCTCCACAGGTGGATAAGCCCATGGTGACCGAGAGAAAACCTACCCCTGTGCCTTTTGGTGTTTTGTTACCTAAACCTAAGCCCGAGTCCCCTACGAATTCGCCTATGGCTGTGACCAAACAGACCGAAGTTGCTAAGCCTACAACCAAAAAGACTAGAGCGAAGACTAGTGCTAATACTAAAGGAAAGAAAAATGCAAGGTTGATCTCTCATATGGAGAGGAATAAATATAAGCCCCTTTCCAAAACAGAGCCTATCGTGGTCAGCGAGGAATCTAATTCAGACATTGAACGATTTCTTGCCGAAGAATATCCTTACTCCGAGGGATTGTGTGGCAAACCTCCTCATGATTTCATCAAGAACTTACCTCCTTGTCTGCGGGATAACCCTGACTTTCCTGGTATTGAACCACTCCATGAAACCCTCGGGGAATCATCAAAACCCCCTTCTGTTCAAGCTGTTGCTCCACCTTGCGGTCAGTGTGGGTTGTGGTTGGAGAGATACTACTTGGATGTMCCAAAATTGCAATCCAAAATTCACGATTTGGAAAACCAAGTGGCAAAGCTCACTGGTCAGAATGCAAGAGAACAACCCAACGACAAGAAACAACGAACTACGGGTTCGATCCTGTTCAAAAATGTCAAGTCTGCTACAGCCATTATCAATTTGAAATTGACATAATCTCAGTGGTCTAGCTGGTATAACCCTTGCTCATTTATATGGTACATTCGTGAACTCTGTGTACATTATTGACTTGCTCGGTTACATAAACATGCACTGCTGTATATGATTTGATTTGTTAAATCGAATTTTGTTTATAGTGTGAGTTGGATTTGGTTTTGATTTTGGTAATCAAGTGTTGGATTCGTTTGATTTAAATTTGTTACGATTGAAGGTTCTGTTGTATCTATTATAGGCAAATTGTTCTGAAACATTTTGAAACACAATCTATATGATAATCCGAATTGGTTATGACACATCTACCGTGGTTATATTCTTCTTTCATGTAACTTTGACCAGCCTGGATATGATTTCGATTTTGTTGCAAAAAAGGGTTTTGTTTTATATTGAGAATTGATGCAAATCATAACAATAACCCGATTTCTAGTCAGTCATTTTGTAAGGCAAGTCGACCTTGTTCTGTTGCGAAATTGAACGACATTGTACTTTTAATCACAAACGACATTATAAAACAAAACGACATGCCCAAAACAAAGAATTCGTCTATAATTGTATTAAACCCGATCTTGTTTGATTGTTGTTCAGATTATGGTTAGCAATACTTTTCGATTTTGACTGTGTCATACCCATCAATTAAAATAGATGATGATTTTGGTCAAAACTATTACACATGTTTCATTTAAATGTGTATTGTAACAACTTTCACTTATTTGATCAAAATAGAATGAATATCGCGTTGAATCTTACAGGCTTTTTATCGTTATTATTGATTGAAATTGCTACAGCTGTAACGTATGCTTGATCATATCGATTATAGTTAGGTTGTGGCAAATCTTATTTGATATGGTTACTATCCTGTTTGATCATGATTATTGATCACGATTGTATCATATCTCATTCAAATTTGATTCAATATCCAATTTCGACCTGTCAAAGTTTGACAATATTTTAGGGTAACTAAAGACAGAAATATTCTGGTACTCTATTTCGATTGAATTTCTTTGGATGCGATTTGATTTGGATGATAATTTCAATTGGATTATTAGTGACTCATTTTGAGGATTATTAAAAGATGATTCGATTTGATTTTATCTGATTGAGATCTGGTCCTGTTGGCTATTCTAGACTAGCTACAGAATCAGATGATTCTGTAGCTAAGTCTGTGGAGTCAAAATTTTATTGTTTTCTTAATAAAATATTCTTCTAACTTGATTTTTGGTGTCTATTACAGGTATATTCGAATTGGTAATAGATATGAGAAGCATTTGGAGGATATCTTAAGGATTTCACCTGCATTTTTAGTTACTTAGTTTAAGGGATTTTGGGATTATTCCCAGATTTTGTAAAATTGTTTACTATTATTCACAAGGATGTTTTACCTTGTGAGAAACCTATATAAACTTATGGTTTTGTAATAATCAATTATCCTCAGTTTTGGGAGAACAAGGATATGTAATTCTGATTCAAACTGGAGCATAATTGATGCGTTGTTATAGCTTTTTCTTTTCAATATATCGACACTTTGTTCCAAGTTTTGTATATCATTCTGTTTATGGTTTAGTATTACTTTGCTATCTAAATCAAATTCAAGTGATATAATTTCTGATTGTTATACATATCTTGTTTCTTTCAAAGAGATAAATAACATAACAGTTGTTGATTCATTTTATGAATGATAGCTTTGTCTTCTTCGTAGATTGAATTGTTATATAAGTTTGCTGCATAATAGGTTTCCTTTATTGCAGAGATTTATCATCAGAAAACTGTTATGATTTCTTTTATGTCTTGTTTGTCCTGTAACATACTTCAAGAAGCAGCGTAGCTGATCGTTTTCGAGAAGCTTAAGGACTAAATGGTGTGAATTTTTTCCTCCAACCAGCTTAAGAAGTCATCCTACACAGGGCAGACTTGGAGCGTTTCCAGGTCAATTAGTTAGATGTTTATTGTTTATGTTAAGTAAGTTTAATATAAATGATAGTTTAGTTAGATTTAGATTACATTGTTTAATTTCAGTAATTTGTGTTTCCTTTTCATAAAACATAAAAGATAAAAAAGAGATTCTTGGCTGTCTCAGGGCATCGAACACATGAGTTTTGCAGGTTTTAATCAAATCTGTAGTTTGTCCATAGTGTACATTTGTGAATAAGGAATATCATAGTTGATAATTAGGTAGTTGATTTGAGTTATTATAATCATAGTTAGTATCTTGTATAAATAGTAGTTAGTATTTTATAGTTAGAATAGTGTAGTTAGTTTAGTTAGTTTTATTAGTTTCTAGTTTCCTTTATTAGCTTAGTTCTTTTTCTTTGTTTTATTAGTTTCTAGTTTCCTTTAGATTTCTTAGCTCAAATCATTTCTCTCTTTGGTTTTCCTAGAAGACCTTAGGGTGGCCAACGGAGCCGTTAAACTCGTCAGGGTGGTCCATTCCAAACGGCTTGGGTTATTTAGACAACCTCGGACCGGTTCCACTCTCCCAGTTGACGGACGGTTAATTTCACCCGTCAACAGGTATCTTTGTGGCACTACCAGTTATGGATTGTGCTACCAAGGAAGACTAGGATTAGACAGAGTGGTGGACATACATGGATTTGTTGATGCAGACTGGGATGGAGATATGGATCACAGAAGATCTACAAGTGGGTATGTGTTTAACCTATTTGGAGGAGCAATCAATTGGATGAGAAAAAGATAGGCTGCAGTGGAACTCTCAACTACAAAAGTTGAATACATGGAAGCCACTCATGCAAGAAAGGAAGCAATATGGTTACAAATATTGTGTTCAGGTATTGGGTTGGTACAACAAGCAATGAGATTAGATTGTGACAGTCAGAGTGCAATATTCCTAGAAAATAACCCAGCTTATCATTTGAAGACAAATCATATTGATGTTTAGTATCACTTTGTGAGAGACATGGTTGAGGAAAAGAAGGTGTTGCTAGAAAAGGTTGACACTTTGAAGAATGTTGCAGATTCATTGACAAAGTCTATGAACATAGAAAACTTCTCCTGGTGTAGAGTAACAATGGGAATTACTACCTTGGATTGTTGACTATCTAATCCTCTGGACCGTTGGATGCAAAGAAAACAACAAGTGGGAAAATGTTGGGTATGTGTTATATTCTTTCAATGTGTGTGTGTGTGGGCGCGTCAGATATGACAACTGCATCTGATGATCCCTCATACTAGTGCTCTGTTTGTGTCCTATGTGCCAGGCGCTTTACTAGGGGGGTCCCAGGGGGGTGAAGGTATGCCCCCCCCCCTTATTTATGTGCAATGTTTGGCAACAGGCGGTAGCTCGGGGCCGACAAGGTTCGGGGTAGTGCCCCAATTTTTTTTTTTTGGGCGGTTTTTGCTATTTTTAGCGGTTTACTAAAAATAATCCCAGTTTTAGGGATTAGGGTTTTGGTATCTACGGAATACCTAAAAACATTGTATATATTGTATAGTGAATGGTGAAATTCGAGATAATGAATAAAATAAAGGTTTTCCTGGTTGAGGGTTTCCAGTATAAATCTCTGTGTACTATGTGAATGAGCCATTGATTAAATTCTATTTTGCTTAAGAATCTATATGCATTTCTTTACTTCATAGGTTTAAAACTTATAAAGATGTTCGAGCCATGGTAGTCAAGGCTGGATTCGGAGAATACAACCTTCAACACCACAACATTTTCTAAATGGTACAATAGTATGATAGATGTAACACAGAGGTTGTGTATTCCGCATAAAATGACACCATACATTTATCTGTTCGAGACATGTTAGAAGGGAATATTTCCATACAAAGTTGTCATCATTCTATTTGGATGAGGAGGCCTTCGACAAGGAATTCATGTCATGGACAGGAGTCAAATGCAACCCATGCAAGTCGGGAATGCATTATATTATTCCTACGGAGATGCTGAAGAAGATAATTAAAGAAGAAGGAGCCATACCAAGTTCAGGTCCAACATCATAGAAACCAGAAGCTCCAGCACAATTAGACTTCGAGGAGGAAGAAGATATTCAACAAATGGAGTGGAAGAAAAAACCGACCCTCCGTCAGCTGCCAACTGATGTCGTGTTGTCTAGCGAGGATGTTAACCAGATCTTGAGCGCTATGTTTGGTACCAAACCATTGATGAAGAGGCCTAAAACTGGGGTCTCACTGAACAAACCTTTGAACCCCCAACCCCTTGCATCAACCACTACCCACATCGGCTCAACGGTCAAATATAACACTATCAGCCACATTCATGAAGTCCCTGAGCCTGAAACATTTCCATACACATTTTTCACTGAGCACCCTCCATCACTACCACCACCCCAGTCGCCAACCCAAGAAACCACCAGTCCACCCCAGACCAAAAACACAAAGTCGATGTAGCTCAATCAACCAAAGCAGGCAGAGCGAGGACTCCCAAAAATAACCCAAGAGTCGCCTAGGCTGAGACCAAAAGTTTATGGTCCAAACCCCAAAGCATCAGAGAAGAGCATGAAGCTGAATGGTCTGAATCTAGAAATGAAGGAACAATAGCCTAAGCCTTGGGCGCAAGGAAAAGACACCCAAAATGTAGAGGAGATGGAAGCCCAAATCAACCAGTAAGTCACCTCACCATCCAAGGGTGAGGGTGCCCAAGAAAGAAAAACACATGAAGCAGACAAAACAAAAGAGAAGGAGATACCATATTCTTAGAAAGAACCATAATCAACAACTAGGTAGAGCATGACATTCGAGCGAGAAAAGAGGGATCGGGTTCTCTAGAACCCTCAACAATGCGTAGAATTGATGAAACTATGCATAGCCAGAACAAAGGTTCTGACTCTTTTTCCCTCAAAGCTAAGGTTGATTATTGCACTAGGACCACTAATAGAGGAGGAGGTAGAGACCCATTGTTATAACCCTAATTTGCACCAGACATACTTACCTAACATTAGGCCATCTCATATGTCTTCTTTGCCAAGATAGTATTGAACAAATCTTCTTAAAAACACCCTTTTTAAAGGCCCACACACCCTACTCCACTATAGCTCAAGTGTACACTCTGGCTAACCCACTACAGCCCGCATGTACCTACAAAAGAATGAAAAATGGAAAGTTGTTGATGTAACACACAATTTTGGGTAAGTTAACTAAACCTTTCAACCATGCATGGCCAATCACTCGACTAAATAACTAGCTCCTTCTATTCTATAAAATAAGGGTTAGGGGTCCCATTTGAAGGGAAGAAAATCATAGTAAAGAAACTCTACCCGAATTTGTATTCCCCTTTTCCCAAGATTCTGCAACCATTTTGTGATTTCAATGAAGAAGAGAAGAAAGTGTGTTAGCATTTTGTGCACAGTAAAAGAGGAGCCCAAGACCAGATTTGTGGAGCATTGGCCGGAATCATCATTGTAAGTTGCTTTAGTGAAGTTAATAATAAAGAAGTACTTTTCCCTTCCCACCATATGAGGTTTTCATTGTTTATTATGTACATGTTGATTAAATCTCTAACCCATTAATTTGTAGATCAAATGCATGTGGATTTCTTTGTTTGTCTTTTGTGAATGCAGGTCAGCCTTGGGAAGAGAGTTGCAGTCAAAGAGTGACCAAACGTGAAGAGGGATCGATATCAAACGCCATAAATAAGGTATGTTCACTTGATCTTCTTAACTGTGTATTTTCTTAAGAATAATGGGGATTAGGTCTGGGATGATGGTAAAAAGTAGGAATCTTTAGGTATTTTCTACATACTGGGGACTCTCTAGGGTTCTTTGGGGATTTTTTATTGGGCATTTTGAAATTGGTTTTACTTCTTTTTTAAGTTTCTGCAAGAAATTTGAGTGTTTAGGGGTTCTAGTTATCAATACCAGTCTTCCCTGATCTACTTACCAGACTATTTCTTTTCTATTTTTGAGAGTATTAAGAGGCATACGCGCCCTCTAGTGGGACAGTACGCGTATGCACGTGCCCTACCTTTAGTCACCCCGCATATGTGCACCTGCTGATGAAGTGCTAGATGCGTGTCTAAGAACCCAAAAAATCCTTCTCAGGAAGAGGTAGTCATCCTCTCCCATGAAGAAGTGATCCTTCTCAGGGATCTTCTGGGTTCTTATAGGTCTCTGATTGAACAGTCCATAGTCAGGTAAAAACCTTAGGGTAACTTTGTTTCTCTATATTTCTCTTACTTCTTTGCGTCAAAGTAAGCTTTTTTTTTTACCTTTAAGGGGTGTTGGTGTTCAATACTAGTATCCTCTGTTGAATCTTAGCTTCCTTTATTTATTTTTTAAGGATTTCAGAGGAACACGTGGCCTGCAGTGGGCCTGTCTGTGTGCACATGTGCCCTGCCCTTCTACAACCCATGTATGCATGCTAGTTGTTGAAGAGACATTCGTGTACCTATCCAAAAATGTTTTTGGAGGCAATCATCATCCTCCTTGTCAAGTTTTTACTTCCCAGGGTTTTTCTTATCTGAATGTGGTCTCTGTCATAGCAACTTAGCCTAGGTTTGGACTCTATTATAGCTTGCTTTTTCATTTAGAATATTTCTTGTGTTTCCTAGCTTTTTAAACTTATTTTTAGCTGGAAATTTTAAGAAAAATGAGTTGCATTTTGAATCGTGCATTCAGCCTGCATTCATCTATTTCTTTTAGAATATTTTGTTATTTCTACTTTGATTAGAAGAAAATATACAGAAAAAAAACTTAGTTTGTTAGATCTCTTTCTTTCCTGGCATTTTCTTTGCATTGTTATATGAAAAGAAAAATAAATTCGCATAGCATTGTGTTTTCTTCTAATTTTAAAAAGATTTCAATATATATATATATATATATATATATATATATATATAATCATTCTTTGTTAGTGTTCATACAAGTTTCATCACTTTTTGCAAGAGTATTAACAACATCAGTTGCACTACCATACCCTTTTTGAGTAAATCAAGCTAGTAAAAAGAACACTAATTAAAATTTACTAGACTTTATGTTTGTAGGGTCCATCAACTAGATTAGGCTAGAGCCTTGATTTAGGTTGGAGACGAAACTCTTCAAGGCTATAAAACAAACATATGAGTCTGTGATAAGGAGTGTAGAAGTCCAGTAATGTGGAAATTATCCGGGACCCCCCTCTAACACAGGGGCTAAACACGAGGTCGTGTGTGGAAAGGTAGTGAAGATAACCCCTCCAAAGCTGGACCAAGCATAGTGGGGAACTCATATAGAGGACTTGTCTTGGGATTTCGTTGATCGCATTTTCCATGAAGCTTCTTGGGTCTCGAATCCATTTGAGGTCCTCAGTCATCTTCTGGAAAACTTGCTTTCGATACCCTTGATAGGTTTCGGGCTTGATACCTTGGTCATTACGGTCCACCCAACTGTCGACTGTACCCGCCCGGTGATTGTTCACGAGTTGGAAACCTAGTTGCCTTTATTTTAGGGACTTACACAGGTGACCGCAGGGGTATACCACAATACCTAGGGTGGAAATCGGGCCACGCTTTGTAGAGTATACCCGGAGGGTGCTTCCGTATTCGAGTTGTACTTGCACTAGTAAGTTTCTCTAGTGTTGGTTGGTGTAACTGTTCTTCCAACTAGTTAGTCATTTTCTTGATTTGACTTTAGGAACTTTTAGTGTGTGCTTGTGCTCCCTAGTTTTCCATAGTGAATTATTTAGTCGTGGCTTTGGGTTTCTGACCTAGGGTGGTAGACCGCCTGTTATCACTTTGTAAATCTTCCCAGAGGTTGACAAAGAAGGAATCCACAAAGGTAACTTTATCCAACCTCTTTTAAAGCTGGGATCTAGCCCTTCCAGCTTAAGAGAGGGATCTCTGTATATGATTTAGCTTTGTTTTTAATTTAGATATTAGTCTAGGTAAAGGAACAAGTTTGTTTTGTTGTAAAAGGGTTTATAAATTGGTTGAGACAGTCTACACATCCATTGGGATATGGGGTTTGTGTCTAAACAACTATGCGATAAAACTAGAAACGCCAAAGAAGACTTTCACAAGGCGAGATAATGTACTCAAATGGATCTTTTAGTAATTTAAATGATGGACAGAAGAAAAGATAAGAGAAATAACTTCAACTAACAAGAAGTTAAGAATTTCTTAATCGAAGATATTAGAAGATAAACATTTAAATCTTTAGAGTCGGAAATAGGGTATCAAAGATAAATCCTGCAACATTACGTTACTCTTCAAGATTGGTTCTAGAAAACAAAATGATTACGGAGAAATAAAAACATTTAACACAGAAAATTAACATCACCAGTGAACACACGCAAGAATCCTGTAAAAGTGCCTCCTCTTTATTAATGGTAGATCTTCTTCAAAAATATTACAGTTTGATAGCGATAGGGTGCGAGAATCAACAACCCCCAATACTTCGAGAGTTGAAGTATTTATAATTCAAATTACAAACGTTTCAGTCATAACTGATCAGGACGTGCTCATTCTATTTTTAGTCTAACTGCTTTAACTAATCAAAAATTGTTTGATGACTCAGTACAACTGCATGCGGAACTTCTGGGGTAGGCCATTGGTGAGGTGCCATCACAACCTCTTCTGACTGGACAGGTGAGTGGATTGTGACAGCTCATCTGCTAATCTAATAGATCACAAAGTTCTTCCCATCTGAGATGACTTGGCACTGTGACTTTAAGTAATCTCTGGTACACTTCATCCATGTCTGTATATTTAGCAAATGTAGGCTTAATGAGGAATATATATTTAATCTCGTGTTGGATACTAATATCCAACTGCAGGGCCTCCATGAATTCTTTACCTATGATGCTCCCTTGTACCCATGTAAACTTGGAACTGTCCTTAGAAACTTCAGTCAATCTTTTCTTGTAATCAGGGAGTGTCATTAATTTGTCATTAATGACTTTCAGACCAGGTAGGCCTTTCTTTTGGAGAGAATCTATCTTATTGAAGAACTTTTGTACTCCTTGATCCATGACTTGAATCTTTTCCTCAAGCTGAAGCATTAGACTTCTCTTGGTTAAAACCCTTTTTACCTCAAGTATAGTCTCTGTTCTGTCCTTGATATTTAGTTCTTCAAGTTCCTCTCTAGTCTTGGAATTCGGGAACCTGATGATCTCATTTCCTTGTGTTGGCATGTCTCCCAGCTCCACTCTGATTTTCCCA
>JZKD02S0584927.1:0-29436 GCA_000966675.3 Picea glauca
GGACATACAATTTCAAGCATTCTTGTCTTTTACCAAGAACTAAACCAGGTGGGCTAAAGAACACAAGGCCTTCATGAAAATTGAGACTGGGCTAGACCTCTGGATCAGAGGGGAACCTCCTAAATTCTTCATAACCATTATGCAACACATGATATTCATGAAAATGGAGAAGGTTATAGAATCTTTAGCTCCTATCCACCGACATGTTGCACATTCAGGTCTACCATATTTTAGGGGGATTAAAGAAGAATCTATTGTTGCTTCCAAACTAAGATGGGATGCCTCCCCAAATGAAGTCAAGAATAGGGAACCCTTTGGTTTCAAAAACTTTCATACAACTACCTTCAGGTTGGAGAGATATGCTAGAATGATATTGGATGAAGGACCTTCCTAGATTGGGTGCAGATATAATCCTCCTATTATTTGGTATCCTCCAGAGGGTTACCAGAGTAATTATGAAATTCATAAGAAGGAGGAAGGAGTTTCTTTTGAAGAGCTCAAAAGTTATAATGGGTTCAGAAGACCTGGAGAAAAGACCTCTCCTCCCTTCAGCATCACTACTTTACATGTAAAATATTTTCTTGCATGAGGGCATGCAAGAAGGTAAGCTGGGGAGTATGTTGAGTTGAGAAAAAGGTACACATATCCTCCTTATCACCATGGTTTATGATATAATCTTGATTGATTTTTCTATTAATTAGAAATAATTAGGATAGGAAATGATTAAAAAGTCTTCTAGAAATGTTATTGAATGATATTAAACAATTTCATAATTTCAGTTTGAATTGTTTGATTTTATTGCAAAAATGGACAATTATGGTTAAACTCAATATAGATAAGAAGATTATGAAGATGCGTAGACTATTGGAGGTCAAGGAAATCAGGTGCAAAACAATTTTGAGGAAGATTTATTCTCTATTTTGTAATATTTATAAATAGTAAAATAAATCCTGAGGATCTCTCAATCCTCAAGATATCTTAATTTACCCATATCATTGTAATATATAGAGGGCAATGAACCATAGAGAAAAAGCCAATAAATTTATCCAAGCATTTGGATCTCTGAATTTCTTTGTACAAGAAGTCTATTGTAAATGTTGTACCAGTTATGGAATTAATAGAATATTTGAGTGTTTTTACCATCTTTGTGTACTGAGTTTCTAGCAGCAATACTTCTGAAGACTATGGGCCCATTCAGAAGGAGTTATTGTCTCAATCTGTAATTGTATCAATTGTATTTCAGTTATGTGATTTAAATCTCTTTGCAACAGTTAGATAAATGCGTGAGTGTGTTGATGTTTTTATAAATTGGTTGTGATTTTTAATTATAGAGGATCAATGTTTCATTTGAATGTTATCGATTGTTGTTCCATTTCCCATTGTCGTAGTTTATTGCTTGAAAGTTCCTCTCATTTTCACACGCGTTGTTCCTTATATTAAATTTACAGTTATTGTTCATTTCGCTTGAATTTGCATTTTTTGTTCCTTTTCAATTCTACAGTACTTATTTGTTCTTTTCCAACAGGTTAGACAATCATTGATAGATTGGTTTATTAAGTATTTTCATAGATTAAATTCTTTTTTCTTAGATAGATGAATTCACCAATTTGGTTAATGTATTTAATTCACAACATGTTGTAGATTAGATTATAATTTTGTTGAGTAAGATCTTAGTTTCAGAGCTTTAATGAATGTGTGAGGAACTTGATTGTTGATAAACTCAGATTTTCTTTGACTACACGATTTTAACCTCTACAACTATCTACATAGACTTTGTTGATATTCTTGAAAGAAAAGACTAATCCTCGATTGCTAAATTAATGTTAAACTAAGGTTGTTTTTAGGACATCTTTAGAGCCCAACATTCTCCAACTGGGAGAGCATTCATAGGATGAGGTAAAATAAGAGGGGCATACCTAGTAGACACTATGGCATCCATCTTATTTCTAGGAAGATTAGCACCTTCCATTGGGTTGTGAACTATAGGAGAACAAGGGGGAGATGGAGCTTTGACAGAGATACATGTAGCTTGGATTTTCAGAGAGAGAGGAAGTGTTTGACTCTTGTAGGAAGATGGTATAGGGTGCAATGGAAAAGAGGTTTCCTCTTCTTGAGTTACAACAACTTTGATAGGAGGAGGAGCAGGAAGGCCCAAATAGGAAAATCTTCAAGATTCTCAAGTATGAAGCAACTTACAACATCGGGAGAAGAAAGGGTTTTAAAATTTTCTTATTTCAATTTAGGGATAAAATAAGAGTATTGAACAAGAAAATTTTCAAAATACAAACTTTTAGAAACTTTTGCAGAAGGAAAAAGAGGAGAATTGGATATGGCTACTAGAGTTTTAAAAGTAGAATCATGTAAACAACTAGAAGTACCTAGTAAAATAAATGAAAATCCTTCTTGAGAGGCGTTTCCTTTATTGATAATATTCTCTTAGTCAGCTTCAGGTGTTGCCAGAGGTATATGTGGAGTAGACCTCATGTGTCTACCTTTGGGAGCCACAACTGACACAGTGGAGTCACCAGGTGCAAGCTGCAATATTTAATGTACCGAATTCTAATGCACCTTCATAATCAATATTTGGTTGTCGTTCAATCCCATGGAAATGTCTTCAATCCGTTCCCCGGTAGAGACACCAAGAATGTTAGCACTGAGATTCACCCTCAGATTTCAAGAGGATAAGCTTGGTACCCATAAAAAGGTTTGTGAATGTAAATTAATGATGAAAGGTCAAATGGACAAAACTCAACATCATAATGTTTTAACACAAAAAAATGGGCTAGCATGCATAAGAAAATGAGGTTTTGATTCAATTCAGTAAGTGGTTTATGAATAAAGGTGAATTGAAGGGAGACTTAGTGAGGAAAGTGGATAGATCTACTATAAGAATCAGGCCTTCAAGAAACCAAGAGAAGAAAAACTCAGTCACAAGAAATTCTTGAACTTAAAGTTTAAAACACTAAAAAACATTCATAGCAACATTATAATAAAAAATCCATTATAAAATAACCACAACATATCATATGGATCATCCAATCATGAGAATTTCAAAGTAAGAGGAAAGAAGATGATGAAAGGAAACTGACTTCTATTAACAAAAATTTCTCAAGTCCCATACATAACCAGGGAAAAACTCTGCTTAGTCAAAATATTACAAAAAGGGAGCTATGCTCAACCATCCAACCCTCTCAAATAATTCATCTGATGTATTTATAACCAATATAGTAGTTGGTGTCTTCTCTTGTTTGTCATGTTCCTTCTGTTAGAAGGAATTTGTTGTTAGTATGGGCATGCAGGAGAAACTTCCCTCTATGGTACTTCGGGCTAACAACTTTCTATCTCCTCGGCTAGAATCTCCATGCTTCCATTTAAGGGGGGTAGTCAATATTTCAAACAACAATCATTATTTCATTAGTTGATTCCTTCTTGGGATCAGGATGTGGAAACATTGCCCTCTATGGTACTTCAGGCTGACATTTTTTTGTCTCCTTAGTCGGTCTCTCCATGCTTCCATTTAAGGGGTGGAGTTGATTGTTCTCTTTCCTCTAGTGATAGATTGGTCACGGTCTTATAATGATTTACCTCTCCTTGTGATGCTTCTTTGGTGATTTGTCTTAGCGCCCAGTTTATGTTTCCACATGTTGATCTCAGATTGGACCCCATATAAGCACGTGATTGTGGAAGATGACAAGGGTGGTTTGGGTCCACACCACTTCAGCCCCCACAATCCACCACCAAATGCCACATACGTATTTCTCTATACCATGGTTTTGATTGTGGGAGCGCTCTAGAATTTTAACATTCGGGCATGTTCTGTCTCCATAATGAAGTGTGCTCATCAATCTGATGCAAATCCATGATCTGAGAAACCCTGCTATTTTAGCACCCCCGCTAAAATTTATCCATCTACTAACTCAAGAATACCTTTAAACCATTCTTAGAGATGGATCCAATCATGGTGATTGAGAGATTTGAATGCTAAGAAGGAATACCTCTTGTAGGATGATCTTCTGAATCAGACATGGTGGCCTGATGCTATATAATGTCACAACTAGTGATGGAGGAGTGTCATGTGTTAAGATGAACAACACTCGTGGAGTTAGTAGGGCCCGAAGCAACGTGTCAGCCTGACATTACTTCGAGACTTCGACTCTTAGGGAATCCAGGATGTTTGGATGGAAATCTCCCGAAGTCACTTTCTCCTAGTTGATGTGGCATACTCTCATTAACTTCGGGACTTCGGGCCTTCTGGTGATACTGCTGCAAATATCAACGCCAAATGATTCTTGTTGATTTGAGGTCAACAGTCCACAATTAATTCGGGAGTTTGAGCTTCGGGCCTTTTCAATGAAAAAATATTACAATCCTCTGGAGCATTGTATATTTGAAGTGAGAGATTTGCCTCCATGTATCCTCTTTTTTTGGACGACCGAGATTCACTTCGGAAGTTTGCGCTTCAGGAGTTTTTAATGCATAGCTCTTACAATATTCCAGAACATCGTATCTTCGAACTAAAATATCTTTCTCAATGTGTCCTCTTGTTTAGGATGACCGAGATTCACTTCGAGAGTTCGAGCTTTGGGATTTGGGAAGTTTGGATGGAAATATACAGAAGTCAATTTCTCCCAGTTGACGTGGCAACCTCTCGTTAACTTCAGGACTTTGCGCCTTCCAGTGATACTTCTGCAAAGATCAATGATTCTTTTTTATTTGAGATCAACAGTCCACAATTAATTTGAGAGTTTGGGCTTCGAGCCTTTTCAATGCATAGCTCTTACAGTTCTTCGGAGCGATGTATCTCTGAAGTGAGAGATCTTCCTCCATGTGTCCTCTTGATTTGGATGATTGAGATTCACTTCGGAAGTTCGGTCTTCGGCATTTTTCTTCTACTTTCTCGCGCAATCCTCCAAAGTTCCATATTTCCAAAGTGTTAGATCTATCGATGCATGCCCTCAACCTTGAAAGTCTTAGATTTAATTCAAGGCTTCAGGACTTTTGGATGGAAATCTCCCGAAGTCACTTTCTCTTGGTTGACATGGAAACCTCTCGTTACTTTGGGACTTCGATACTTTGGGGCTTTTGTCTAGTAATTATTACTTGCATGACTTTGAAAATCTGACTACCTAAGAGCCACTAATATGAATTGTAAATGGGATCTCCTCTGTTGAAAATCAAGCTTGTCTGTTGCTTTCATTTCAAGCCCGAAATGGACTACTCTGAATGTTGTGTTTTGTGCTCATGGTTGTTCCCTGTGCAAACAAAAAAACTTGGATGAACTGTTGTGAGCTTAATCAATGGAAAACAAGATGACTAGTAATTCAAACCAAATCCTGATATGTGCTTATCTTTTAAGAACATTAAGAAATCTTGGTGCAAAGTGTTATCACATAAGGTTGCCAAGGGTCGTAAGTGTGTGTCGATAATACCTGAGTATCATTTCCCTATATATCTCTCTCTTTTGCAGGACATGTCTTTAAGTTTTCCCTTTAGCTGAAAAATTCGTTTTGTTCACCCCTTTTGTTTAAGCGACCTGTTTTCCCTTGTTGACCTACCTGAAAAAGTCTCGGCCCAAAGCTCTTTGTTTTTTCCTATGATTGAACACCCATCTCCTTTACCTCTATCATTGATCCTTTTGTTTTTCTAAACCCTCAGCCAGTCGTCCAAGTATTTACTTACACAGGCCATAGCCATGAGAATAATGTGCAACACTTAGAGCAGTCTAATATGGACTCGAATCAAGCGAGTGAGCAAGTTTAGTTTCTAGTGGAGGAGATTCCATTCGAAGTTCATATTTGTGACCCTTAGGCGATCAGGATTATAAATTTGTGTGAAGTTTAACGTCATACAAAGGTATGAAGTTGAATATCAAATGTCGCATGTCCTTCCTCAACAGACGAGCACGATCTATTTCAGATTTTGGGTTTCAGGATTACGGGTGTTTCTCCCTTCAGCTTTCTCCGTAGCTCGAAGTCCCTAACTCTATGAGGTCCCAAAGTTCCGAAGTGGAACAAGGATATGATCTAATCCCTTGATAATCAGTAGAGGAGGAAATTTGATCTCCCTATGTAAAGACAATTTGCGATTCATAAATATGGAGTTGTGAAGTGGGGTGTGTCAAATATTCCCGAAGGCAGGGATCCGTGAAAAGATCCCAGCCGTTGGTTGGAAGGTGGGATGTGGTAGCCAATCTGAGGGTTCACGAGAATGAATTTAGAGAGTTTTGAAATGAGGCAAAGGAAAAATGCGCGAAGCATGAAGTGCGAAGTGGAGTTGGATTGTCCGATTCAGAAGGACACGTGGCAACAGATCAATAAATTCGCAGTTTCGTGAATCAGAGGTTTTTCAGTAAGCGAGGCGAAAACTCCTTGAAAAGTGAAATATTGAAGTGCCTTTGAGGATAGATGCCTGGTCATAGCCCATGGTCATGTGGAAAGCGTTTCCAGGAGGAAAGGCTAGCGCCCAACACATAGATCTGGCCAAGATAGAACTTCAAGGAAGAAATCGCGACCGTCAAAGGAAAAATCACTCTGATCATTGATCTGAGTAAGGCATTTTTGTCAATCGGGCATCGAGAAATTTGTAGTCAAGTAAAGTGAAAATCCTCGAAAAGAGAAATCTCAAAGTTTCTTTAGAGATAAGCACTAGGTCATGGTCTGAGGTCGCATGTAGAAGAAGATGGTACCAGAAGCTTTGGGAGTGCTTTGGGAGTACTAGAAGCTGGTACCAGAAGCTTTGGGAGTTCTTTGGGAGTACTAGAAGCTGGTACCATAAGCTTTGGGAGTGATTTGGGAGTACCAAAATATTTGGGAGTAACAGAAGCAGGGCTCCCGATTTTGTAATGTTTTGATGCTAGAAGTTGTTCTCTGGTTATGTAACAAATTTGAGACTTTCGCATTAATAGAAGTCAGTTTCCCCCATCTCTTTGTAAGAACTTTGCTAAAACACTCAAGCATGGAGGATCCAATCGAGGGTTTTGATAGAGGATCTAGTCGAGGGTTTGATTACATTAGTTTCGTGACTATTTTTAGTCATATTCCTTGTTGTCTTATTCCCTCTTACGCTGAATGGCTCGGGCATGGAGGATCCAGTCAAGTTGTTGTAGTCGCATTGTGATGTAGGTTTGATCATTATGCTGTTGTGACTGTGTTGTTTGAACATATTTTAGTGTCTGAATCTTGAGTTCAAGAGTAGTCTTGATCCTGAGTTTTTCTTCACCATGCTTCTTGAAATCCAACACCCAAGTCGTTTTGTTCACCTCTTTCACTAATTCTTCCATCTTCTCACCCTTAAACTAAAATCACTGACCAAAGTTAATGAGGCCCTCACTTCCCTATGCATTACTTGTCCAGTTCTGTGTTGAAATCATTCTTGTATTGAGTTTTCCCCATTTAACCTCCACTCACATAAATCAAACATCCACCACACACTCTGATGGGTATTGGGCTTATCCTCCTGCAATCTGAGGGTGACTCTCAGTGCTAACATTCTTGGCGTTATTATCGGGGAACTAATTGAAGACATTTCCATGGGATAGAACATTAAAGAAGTCCTGATTCTGAAGGTGCAGCATATATCAATACCATTGAAGATTGCAACTTTCACCTGACGACTCCACTATTTTAGTTGTGTCTCCTAAAGGAAGACACACGAGGTCTACTCCATAGCTGCCTCTAGCTACACCTAAAGTTGACCTAGAGAATATTATTAAGAAAGGAAATCTTTCTCAAGAAGGATTTTAGCTATTGTCCCAGATTGAAAATCTCCCTCGAAGAATGATAATGACCAGATCCGGTCTTTGATGGTGAAAAGATACAAGAGACTTTTAGACTGCATATCATTCACTTGGTGACTCCATGTTTAAAGGATCTAGTAGAGACTCCACAATTTTAAGAAGTCATATTTTCATATGGAATCCATTTTGGCTCAAAGGTTTTCCTCTTTTAATTTATCTGTTGTTCCTAGTTTTCCAAATGTTGTTCTTACTATTGATGACTGGGGAGACTTTTTGCCCATATTTAGAAAACATAGAGATGACAACCCTGCAAAGCATCTTTGGGAGTTCCAGGAACTCATGCATTAGTGGGAAATACATCATGAAGATGTATTATTAAATATGTTCATTTTCTCATTAGCGGGAGATGCTCATTAGTGTTATCACTCCTTTCCCCCTGCCAACATCTCCTCCCTGGAACAGTTTCATGCAACTTTCAATGTTCACTGTCAAAGGTATTATTCCTTTGAGTTAGCCTATCATAATTGTTGTGAGGAGTATAGAGATTGTTTTCATAACATAGTTATTTCTTGCGAAAGATGTGAGGGTGAGGGGTATACCTCAGAGGATTTGATAAATCTAGTAAAATCACTTTCTGGAAGAATAGAGGAATTGAAGGAAGATTTTGCTTGCCTCTCTTATGAAGAAAATGTAGAGAATATTCTTTTTCATGAGACAAATGCTTTTGGCATCCCTTCTTATGATGAAGAAGTGACTTCAAGTACTGACCAAGAACAACCAGCTTTTGATGAATATCCTAGTGAACATGATGAAGAGCAGATATTTTCCATGATTCCTGTATATGATGATTATGAATCTGATCCTTGGGAGAGACATGAAGGAGAAATGGAAGTGCTAAAGGTGCAGTTTATCTCTTGTCTAGAGCCTGTAAATGAGAAGATATCACCTAGGATTAGCCAACCTGCATCAGTTCCCCACCCACTTGTACACTCTAAGAGCATCAAATGATGGGTGAGCAACAATGAAGGAGATGAGGTAATTTGTTACCAGTTGAGCTTTCCTGATTATAAATTTTGTGACCCTGTGGGGTTATGTATGGAGTTTTGTTTTCCAAAATCATTGGAGCCTACAAAATTTTTCATCTTATCATCATTTGGGGGTATTGTTAGTTTTCCAAGACATGTTTTCTTTATGCTCTCATGTTTCCTTTACCTTTTGTGGATCATTTGCAGTAAAAACAAGAATTATATTACCAGACAGTCTGGGTGGCTATTGTGGAAGTTTGCTTTCACTTAGTGCTTTGTAAAAATTAGTTAGCCTAGGATTGTATATAAATAAGATCCTTTTGGAGCCCATGTGTTTGTCTTTGTTTTTTTAGTAGAGTAGTGTACATATTTCCCTGTTTCCTTCAGCGAAAGTTTTGAGCTAGACTCCATAGCCCAACAACTAAGGCACTGGAACTGCACATTCTTGACTGCTCACAGGGAGCATACCATCCCCTGTGGAGCCAAATGTTATCACATAAGGTTGTCAAGGGTCATAAGTGTCTGTCGATAATACCTGAGTCTATATCCTTGCCCTGTCTCTCTTTCTCTTTCACAGGCCATATCTTTAAGTTTTCCCTTCAGCCAACAAAGTCATTTTGTTCACCCCTTTTGTTTAAGTGACCTGTTTTCCCTTGTTGACCTACCTGAAAAAGCATTGGCCCGAAGATCTTTGTTTTTTCCTAAGATTGAACACCCATCTCCTTTACCTCTTTCACTGATCCTTCTATTTTCCTGAGCCCTCAGCCATTCTTGCAAGTATTTATTTACACAAGATGAATCCATTAGAACAAAGTGAAACACTTAGAGAGGTCTAATATGGACTCAAATCAAGTGAGAGATAAAGTTCAATTGTCAGCAGAGGTGATTCCATTTGAAGTTTAGATTTGCGGCCCTCAAGCGATCGAGATTATAAAGTTGCACAAATTTTAACATCAGACAGAGGTCTAAAGTTGAAGATCAAATGCCGCGTGTCCTTCCTCAGCAGATAGGCACGATCTATTTTGGATTTCAGGTTTTGGGATTATGGGTGTTTCTCCCTTCATCTTTATTCAAAGATCGAAGTATCGAACTCTCCGAGGTCCTGAAGTGTTGAAGTGGAACAAGGATATGATCTAAGTCATTGATTGTCATTCGAAGAGGACCGTTGATATCCATGTGTAAAGATAATTCATGATTCAAAAATTAGGATTTGTGAAGTGGGGTGTGTCAAAGATTCCCAATGGCAGGGATCCGTGAAACAATCCCAGCCATTGGTTTGAAGGTGGGATGTGGTAGTTGATATGAGGGTTTGCGGGAATAAATTTCAGGAGTTTTGAAATGAGACAAAGGAAAACTTTGCAAAGTGTGAAGTGCAAAGTGGAGCTAGACTGTTCAATCTAGAAGGACACGTGGTGACATATCAACAGATTCATAGTTTTGCTAATCAGAGGTTTTGCAGGAAGTGATGCAGAAAATCCTTGAAAGGTGAAATCCGGAAGTGCCTTTGAGGATAGATTCCTGGTCACAAACCATGGTCATGTGGAAAGTAGTTCCAGGAGGAAAGGTTGGTGCCCAGTGCATAGATCCGGCCAAGATAGAACTTCGAGGAAGAAATCGCGACCTTCAAAGGAAAAATCACTCAGATCGTTGATCTAAGTAAGGAATTTTTGTCAATCGAGCATCGAGAAATCTGTAGTCAAGTAAAGTGAAAATCCCCAAAAAGAGAAATCCCAAATTTTCTTTAGAGATAAGCGCCAAGTCGTGGCCTGGGGTCACATGCAGATGATGTTGGTACTATAATATTTGGGAGCGCGAAGGAAAGGGTGTTGATTTCAGGAACCCTACACCAAAGGCCGAGGGTGCCCTTGTTCATTACAGAGTGAGACCATCATGGTTTCAAGGCGTCGGGTGAACTTGAGGAGCCACCAGTGGCATGTAGCAGTTCTTGGGGTGTTTTATTGGGGCATTAAGCCTCATCTTGTTCCCAATGAAATAATCAATTAATGAAGGAGGGGTGGTGGTTGAAACCTCATCTCACCCCATAAATGGAAAGCGTGGAAGGACTGGCCGTGGAGGAAGATTTTCTGCCCAAAGTTCCCCTGCAGATGGATTTTCCTACAAGCCCATGTTGACCTGAGCTCATGTCTAACAAAATGATACATGCACAGTCTAACAGAAGAAGAGGCAGACATAAATCCTTGAATGAAGTGGTCTAATCATGCCCTTAGTGGTTGTAGACAATTTTGAGTATAAATAGGTAGTTTTGATATTTTGTTAAAGAGGTCAATTGGTTGAGCAGGGCTACCAATTTTGTAATGTTTTGATGCCAGAAGTTGTTGTCTGTTTATGTAACAAATTTGAGACTTTCGCATTAATAGAATTTAGTTCCCCCCATCTCTCTATAAAAACTATGCTAAAACACTCGGGCATGGAGGATCCAGTCGAGGGTTGTGATGTTGTTGAAATGTAGGTTTGATTACAATAGTGTCGTGACCAATTTTAGTTAGATTCTTTGTTGTCTTATTCCCTCTTACGTTGAATGGCTCATACATGGAGGATCCAATCGATTTGTTGTAGTTGCATTGTGATGTAGGTTTGATCATTATGCTGTTGNTCATGTGTTAAGATGAACAACACTCGTGGAGTTAGTAGGGCCCGAAGCAACGTGTCAGCCTGACATTACTTCGAGACTTCGACTCTTAGGGAATCCAGGATGTTTGGATGGAAATCTCCCGAAGTCACTTTCTCCTAGTTGATGTGGCATACTCTCATTAACTTCGGGACTTCGGGCCTTCTGGTGATACTGCTGCAAATATCAACGCCAAATGATTCTTGTTGATTTGAGGTCAACAGTCCACAATTAATTCGGGAGTTTGAGCTTCGGGCCTTTTCAATGAAAAAATATTACAATCCTCTGGAGCATTGTATATTTGAAGTGAGAGATTTGCCTCCATGTATCCTCTTTTTTTGGACGACCGAGATTCACTTCGGAAGTTTGCGCTTCAGGAGTTTTTAATGCATAGCTCTTACAATATTCCAGAACATCGTATCTTCGAACTAAAATATCTTTCTCAATGTGTCCTCTTGTTTAGGATGACCGAGATTCACTTCGAGAGTTCGAGCTTTGGGATTTGGGAAGTTTGGATGGAAATATACAGAAGTCAATTTCTCCCAGTTGACGTGGCAACCTCTCGTTAACTTCAGGACTTTGCGCCTTCCAGTGATACTTCTGCAAAGATCAATGATTCTTTTTTATTTGAGATCAACAGTCCACAATTAATTTGAGAGTTTGGGCTTCGAGCCTTTTCAATGCATAGCTCTTACAGTTCTTCGGAGCGATGTATCTCTGAAGTGAGAGATCTTCCTCCATGTGTCCTCTTGATTTGGATGATTGAGATTCACTTCGGAAGTTCGGTCTTCGGCATTTTTCTTCTACTTTCTCGCGCAATCCTCCAAAGTTCCATATTTCCAAAGTGTTAGATCTATCGATGCATGCCCTCAACCTTGAAAGTCTTAGATTTAATTCAAGGCTTCAGGACTTTTGGATGGAAATCTCCCGAAGTCACTTTCTCTTGGTTGACATGGAAACCTCTCGTTACTTTGGGACTTCGATACTTTGGGGCTTTTGTCTAGTAATTATTACTTGCATGACTTTGAAAATCTGACTACCTAAGAGCCACTAATATGAATTGTAAATGGGATCTCCTCTGTTGAAAATCAAGCTTGTCTGTTGCTTTCATTTCAAGCCCGAAATGGACTACTCTGAATGTTGTGTTTTGTGCTCATGGTTGTTCCCTGTGCAAACAAAAAAACTTGGATGAACTGTTGTGAGCTTAATCAATGGAAAACAAGATGACTAGTAATTCAAACCAAATCCTGATATGTGCTTATCTTTTAAGAACATTAAGAAATCTTGGTGCAAAGTGTTATCACATAAGGTTGCCAAGGGTCGTAAGTGTGTGTCGATAATACCTGAGTATCATTTCCCTATATATCTCTCTCTTTTGCAGGACATGTCTTTAAGTTTTCCCTTTAGCTGAAAAATTCGTTTTGTTCACCCCTTTTGTTTAAGCGACCTGTTTTCCCTTGTTGACCTACCTGAAAAAGTCTCGGCCCAAAGCTCTTTGTTTTTTCCTATGATTGAACACCCATCTCCTTTACCTCTATCATTGATCCTTTTGTTTTTCTAAACCCTCAGCCAGTCGTCCAAGTATTTACTTACACAGGCCATAGCCATGAGAATAATGTGCAACACTTAGAGCAGTCTAATATGGACTCGAATCAAGCGAGTGAGCAAGTTTAGTTTCTAGTGGAGGAGATTCCATTCGAAGTTCATATTTGTGACCCTTAGGCGATCAGGATTATAAATTTGTGTGAAGTTTAACGTCATACAAAGGTATGAAGTTGAATATCAAATGTCGCATGTCCTTCCTCAACAGACGAGCACGATCTATTTCAGATTTTGGGTTTCAGGATTACGGGTGTTTCTCCCTTCAGCTTTCTCCGTAGCTCGAAGTCCCTAACTCTATGAGGTCCCAAAGTTCCGAAGTGGAACAAGGATATGATCTAATCCCTTGATAATCAGTAGAGGAGGAAATTTGATCTCCCTATGTAAAGACAATTTGCGATTCATAAATATGGAGTTGTGAAGTGGGGTGTGTCAAATATTCCCGAAGGCAGGGATCCGTGAAAAGATCCCAGCCGTTGGTTGGAAGGTGGGATGTGGTAGCCAATCTGAGGGTTCACGAGAATGAATTTAGAGAGTTTTGAAATGAGGCAAAGGAAAAATGCGCGAAGCATGAAGTGCGAAGTGGAGTTGGATTGTCCGATTCAGAAGGACACGTGGCAACAGATCAATAAATTCGCAGTTTCGTGAATCAGAGGTTTTTCAGTAAGCGAGGCGAAAACTCCTTGAAAAGTGAAATATTGAAGTGCCTTTGAGGATAGATGCCTGGTCATAGCCCATGGTCATGTGGAAAGCGTTTCCAGGAGGAAAGGCTAGCGCCCAACACATAGATCTGGCCAAGATAGAACTTCAAGGAAGAAATCGCGACCGTCAAAGGAAAAATCACTCTGATCATTGATCTGAGTAAGGCATTTTTGTCAATCGGGCATCGAGAAATTTGTAGTCAAGTAAAGTGAAAATCCTCGAAAAGAGAAATCTCAAAGTTTCTTTAGAGATAAGCACTAGGTCATGGTCTGAGGTCGCATGTAGAAGAAGATGGTACCAGAAGCTTTGGGAGTGCTTTGGGAGTACTAGAAGCTGGTACCAGAAGCTTTGGGAGTTCTTTGGGAGTACTAGAAGCTGGTACCATAAGCTTTGGGAGTGATTTGGGAGTACCAAAATATTTGGGAGTAACAGAAGCAGGGCTCCCGATTTTGTAATGTTTTGATGCTAGAAGTTGTTCTCTGGTTATGTAACAAATTTGAGACTTTCGCATTAATAGAAGTCAGTTTCCCCCATCTCTTTGTAAGAACTTTGCTAAAACACTCAAGCATGGAGGATCCAATCGAGGGTTTTGATAGAGGATCTAGTCGAGGGTTTGATTACATTAGTTTCGTGACTATTTTTAGTCATATTCCTTGTTGTCTTATTCCCTCTTACGCTGAATGGCTCGGGCATGGAGGATCCAGTCAAGTTGTTGTAGTCGCATTGTGATGTAGGTTTGATCATTATGCTGTTGTGACTGTGTTGTTTGAACATATTTTAGTGTCTGAATCTTGAGTTCAAGAGTAGTCTTGATCCTGAGTTTTTCTTCACCATGCTTCTTGAAATCCAACACCCAAGTCGTTTTGTTCACCTCTTTCACTAATTCTTCCATCTTCTCACCCTTAAACTAAAATCACTGACCAAAGTTAATGAGGCCCTCACTTCCCTATGCATTACTTGTCCAGTTCTGTGTTGAAATCATTCTTGTATTGAGTTTTCCCCATTTAACCTCCACTCACATAAATCAAACATCCACCACACACTCTGATGGGTATTGGGCTTATCCTCCTGCAATCTGAGGGTGACTCTCAGTGCTAACATTCTTGGCGTTATTATCGGGGAACTAATTGAAGACATTTCCATGGGATAGAACATTAAAGAAGTCCTGATTCTGAAGGTGCAGCATATATCAATACCATTGAAGATTGCAACTTTCACCTGACGACTCCACTATTTTAGTTGTGTCTCCTAAAGGAAGACACACGAGGTCTACTCCATAGCTGCCTCTAGCTACACCTAAAGTTGACCTAGAGAATATTATTAAGAAAGGAAATCTTTCTCAAGAAGGATTTTAGCTATTGTCCCAGATTGAAAATCTCCCTCGAAGAATGATAATGACCAGATCCGGTCTTTGATGGTGAAAAGATACAAGAGACTTTTAGACTGCATATCATTCACTTGGTGACTCCATGTTTAAAGGATCTAGTAGAGACTCCACAATTTTAAGAAGTCATATTTTCATATGGAATCCATTTTGGCTCAAAGGTTTTCCTCTTTTAATTTATCTGTTGTTCCTAGTTTTCCAAATGTTGTTCTTACTATTGATGACTGGGGAGACTTTTTGCCCATATTTAGAAAACATAGAGATGACAACCCTGCAAAGCATCTTTGGGAGTTCCAGGAACTCATGCATTAGTGGGAAATACATCATGAAGATGTATTATTAAATATGTTCATTTTCTCATTAGCGGGAGATGCTCATTAGTGTTATCACTCCTTTCCCCCTGCCAACATCTCCTCCCTGGAACAGTTTCATGCAACTTTCAATGTTCACTGTCAAAGGTATTATTCCTTTGAGTTAGCCTATCATAATTGTTGTGAGGAGTATAGAGATTGTTTTCATAACATAGTTATTTCTTGCGAAAGATGTGAGGGTGAGGGGTATACCTCAGAGGATTTGATAAATCTAGTAAAATCACTTTCTGGAAGAATAGAGGAATTGAAGGAAGATTTTGCTTGCCTCTCTTATGAAGAAAATGTAGAGAATATTCTTTTTCATGAGACAAATGCTTTTGGCATCCCTTCTTATGATGAAGAAGTGACTTCAAGTACTGACCAAGAACAACCAGCTTTTGATGAATATCCTAGTGAACATGATGAAGAGCAGATATTTTCCATGATTCCTGTATATGATGATTATGAATCTGATCCTTGGGAGAGACATGAAGGAGAAATGGAAGTGCTAAAGGTGCAGTTTATCTCTTGTCTAGAGCCTGTAAATGAGAAGATATCACCTAGGATTAGCCAACCTGCATCAGTTCCCCACCCACTTGTACACTCTAAGAGCATCAAATGATGGGTGAGCAACAATGAAGGAGATGAGGTAATTTGTTACCAGTTGAGCTTTCCTGATTATAAATTTTGTGACCCTGTGGGGTTATGTATGGAGTTTTGTTTTCCAAAAGCATTGGAGCCTACAAAATTTTTCATCTTATCATCATTTGGGGGTATTGTCAGTTTTCCAAGACATGTTTTCTTTATGCTCTCATGCTTCCTTTACCTTTTGTGGATCATTTGCAGTAAAAACAAGAATTATATTACCAGACAGTCTGGGTGGCTATTGTGGAAGTTTGCTTTCACTTAGTGCTTTGTAAAAATCAGTTAGCCTAGGATTGTATATAAATAAGATCCTTTTGGAGCCCATGTGTTTGTCTTTGTTTTTTTAGTAGAGTAGTGTACATATTTCCCTGTTTCCTTTAGCGAAAGTTTTGAGCTAGACTCCATAGCCCAACAACTAAGGCACTGGAACTGCACATTCTTGACTGCTCACAGGGAGCATACCATCCCTTGTGGAGCCAAATGTTATCACATAAGGTTGTCAAGGGTCATAAGTGTCTGTCGATAATACCTGAGTCTATATCCTTGCCCTGTCTCTCTTTCTCTTTCACAGGCCATATCTTTAAGTTTTCCCTTCAGCCAACAAAGTCATTTTGTTCACCCCTTTTGTTTAAGTGACCTGTTTTCCCTTGTTGACCTACCTGAAAAAGCATTGGCCCGAAGATCTTTGTTTTTTCCTAAGATTGAACACCCATCTCCTTTACCTCTTTCACTGATCCTTCTATTTTCCTGAGCCCTCAGCCATTCTTGCAAGTATTTATTTACACAAGATGAATCCATTAGAACAAAGTGAAACACTTAGAGAGGTCTAATATGGACTCAAATCAAGTGAGAGATAAAGTTCAATTGTCAGCAGAGGTGATTCCATTTGAAGTTTAGATTTGCGGCCCTCAAGCGATCGAGATTATAAAGTTGCACAAATTTTAACATCAGACAGAGGTCTAAAGTTGAAGATCAAATGCCGCGTGTCCTTCCTCAGCAGATAGGCACGATCTATTTTGGATTTCAGGTTTTGGGATTATGGGTGTTTCTCCCTTCATCTTTATTCAAAGATCGAAGTATCGAACTCTCCGAGGTCCTGAAGTGTTGAAGTGGAACAAGGATATGATCTAAGTCATTGATTGTCATTCGAAGAGGACCGTTGATATCCATGTGTAAAGATAATTCATGATTCAAAAATTAGGATTTGTGAAGTGGGGTGTGTCAAAGATTCCCAATGGCAGGGATCCGTGAAACAATCCCAGCCATTGGTTTGAAGGTGGGATGTGGTAGTTGATATGAGGGTTTGCGGGAATAAATTTCAGGAGTTTTGAAATGAGACAAAGGAAAACTTTGCAAAGTGTGAAGTGCAAAGTGGAGCTAGACTGTTCAATCTAGAAGGACACGTGGTGACATATCAACAGATTCATAGTTTTGCTAATCAGAGGTTTTGCAGGAAGTGATGCAGAAAATCCTTGAAAGGTGAAATCCGGAAGTGCCTTTGAGGATAGATTCCTGGTCACAAACCATGGTCATGTGGAAAGTAGTTCCAGGAGGAAAGGTTGGTGCCCAGTGCATAGATCCGGCCAAGATAGAACTTCGAGGAAGAAATCGCGACCTTCAAAGGAAAAATCACTCAGATCGTTGATCTAAGTAAGGAATTTTTGTCAATCGAGCATCGAGAAATCTGTAGTCAAGTAAAGTGAAAATCCCCAAAAAGAGAAATCCCAAATTTTCTTTAGAGATAAGCGCCAAGTCGTGGCCTGGGGTCACATGCAGATGATGTTGGTACTATAATATTTGGGAGCGCGAAGGAAAGGGTGTTGATTTCAGGAACCCTACACCAAAGGCCGAGGGTGCCCTTGTTCATTACAGAGTGAGACCATCATGGTTTCAAGGCGTCGGGTGAACTTGAGGAGCCACCAGTGGCATGTAGCAGTTCTTGGGGTGTTTTATTGGGGCATTAAGCCTCATCTTGTTCCCAATGAAATAATCAATTAATGAAGGAGGGGTGGTGGTTGAAACCTCATCTCACCCCATAAATGGAAAGCGTGGAAGGACTGGCCGTGGAGGAAGATTTTCTGCCCAAAGTTCCCCTGCAGATGGATTTTCCTACAAGCCCATGTTGACCTGAGCTCATGTCTAACAAAATGATACATGCACAGTCTAACAGAAGAAGAGGCAGACATAAATCCTTGAATGAAGTGGTCTAATCATGCCCTTAGTGGTTGTAGACAATTTTGAGTATAAATAGGTAGTTTTGATATTTTGTTAAAGAGGTCAATTGGTTGAGCAGGGCTACCAATTTTGTAATGTTTTGATGCCAGAAGTTGTTGTCTGTTTATGTAACAAATTTGAGACTTTCGCATTAATAGAATTTAGTTCCCCCCATCTCTCTATAAAAACTATGCTAAAACACTCGGGCATGGAGGATCCAGTCGAGGGTTGTGATGTTGTTGAAATGTAGGTTTGATTACAATAGTGTCGTGACCAATTTTAGTTAGATTCTTTGTTGTCTTATTCCCTCTTACGTTGAATGGCTCATACATGGAGGATCCAATCGATTTGTTGTAGTTGCATTGTGATGTAGGTTTGATCATTATGCTGTTGTGACTATGTTGTTTGAACATATTTCAATGTCTGAAGCTTGAGTTCAAGAGAAGTCTTGAGCCTGAGTTTTTTTTCCACCAAGCTTCTTTAAAGATGACGCCCAAGTCGTTTTGTTCACATCTCTCACTAGGTATCCCATATTCTCACCCTTAAACTCAAATCAGTGACCAAAGTTAATGAGGCCCTCACTTCCGTGTGCATTACTTGTCTAGTTTTGTGTTGAAATCATTTCTGTATTGATTTTTCCCCATTTGACTTCCACTCACATAAATCAAACATCCACCACACACTCGGATGGGTATTGGGCTTATCCTCTAGCAATATGAGGGTGACTCTTAGTGCTAACACAAAGAACCAGTCAAGCAAGATACTAAGGATGATGAAGTCATGAAAGAAAAGGGGAACCGACCTTATCAACTAGAAGAAGGAAAAAATCTAGGAAGGTATGCAGAAGAGAGAGAGAGAGAGATGGAGTAGGGGTGTAGGCTTAGGTCTTAACAAAAACTACATGTGACCCACAAACTACTTCATGTGATAACAAGTCCTTCCTCGGTCTTGTGCTCTTTGGTGATGTTCAATACTTCCAACATCTATTGGAGTAATACTAATTCATCCTACACTATTTTTTGTTGTTCTTATTGTTTCATGTTGGCTTCCTCCATTATTTATTTCATGACATCCTGTTCCTGGTATCCTATGCGATCCATATCATCATTGGTTAAAGTATACACAGGGGTTTCTATGTTCTTGGAACTATCATGTCCTTCTATTTTGTCCCTATTGTTGGAATGATATGCTACTCTTTTGTTGTGGATGGGCAAGGAAGATCTCTTGTGCCATTGTTTTGATCGTTTCCTTTCTCATCATCTAGTTCCTCATCACTTTTATTTTTCTCTTGTTTCTCTTCTGGGTTCCCTGTTTTCTTTGCTGGGGTTTTCCATTCTTCTTCCCAGTCATTTAAAATCAAACATACATCCTCTGTGGTTAACCTATAACTCGTGGGAAACCACTGGTTCATTGGGTCCTTCTTGGCCTGCACATACATGTGGTGCATTCCTATTTTAAAACATGTGATATCCTTGTATGTTTCTATAGTCTTTGTTGATATGCACAGTGTGTGTGCAGCTAGATGTGTGATGGTGTCCAAAAATACATAAATGTGGAATTTGTATTGTTTTGTCCTCTCTTAATCATTGTATTCCATAAGTTGGCATATCTCCCAACCATATTACATATTCCTAATGTGTACACTTGCTGATAGTAACTTGGTTCCTTCCAGCCAACCAACACAATTAGAATCAACAACCATGCATAGTGGAATTCCATGACCTTTTGTTGGGAATCAATGTAATCTTGAAAGAATTTGTTCACCAAGGAGGTGGCCCAATTAATTTGAACCCCTTTGACACATTTTTCTACAGTTGGTAATTCATCCTTCCTGCACTTGTGCAACAACTTGTAGGTCATCACCTACATTGAAAAATGAACATTTTTTTCACTGATGATATTAACATCTAGTCCCCTCTTTCCCTAGAATGTCTCAAGTTTTTCCTTCATCAAATATAAGAGGGATCTCTCTCCTACCTTATTGAACAAAAGGGCCAGATCCTTTCATGCCTTTGGAATCCTTGTAATCATACAATCAACGTAGTATCAATTGAAACTAGAGGATCAAGGCACAATGTCCCCCCATGGACGCAACTGAGAAATACCTTCACAAAAGAATTAATCTCTAAGCTTCACCCGAAATGTGGGATATCCAATAAGTTCAGTATTTTCTCCTTCTCTAATCTTGTTTCCCACTCATGTATCTCCAAAAGGATTTCTCCTATGCCTGGTATACTCCTAGTGTGAAAATAATTTTCCCTGGTTAGCTCTAGGAATTTGTGTTGTTTAGTGATGTCATGATCCATGAACTTTAGGACAAAAATATTACCAAGCATTTCTCCTTCAATTCTTACACCATGTGGAACTAGTGATGTCGGTAGTGGTTATTTCACATTGGCTGGTAAAATGATTGGTGGTGCATTATCGATCCTTGGTGGTAAGTAATCTATGCGGGAACTTTCCTGTGATGTTGAAGCTGAAGATTTGGTTACTTCTTCAATCTCTAGTGTATTTATTGGGTGTTTTTCCTATTTTCACACTTCTGTAGATGGTGCTCCAACCTTTGGTGGGGCCATACATATTATGTGACAGATTCCTTAATTGGATCTACATATATTCTCTAGTATATATAGCTTTTCTCTAGTGCACTCAGATTCACTTTGGTATCTTTGGTTTTCTCTCGCTTGCATGAAACAATGACTTACACTTCATGACCTTCTATTGTTTATGTGCCTCCTTTCCAACTGTGCATGTCTCTTCACACCTTAACTACTTTGTCCAATCCACCAATGTGGTTGATGAGTTGTTAAATAAATGCATCTTCACTACCAATCTGTCATGATTTTCGACAGTTTTTACCATTTAAGACTCTACAAAACCTTATGATCGATCCTTCTCGCTTATTAGAAAATAGATGACACCTATTAAAATAAAAAATCCTAATAAGACTATCAAATGAACCCTCATTATTAAAAAAATAATAATTAGAATCATCATAGTTTAGATAAGATTAATAATTTAACCCTAATAGATTCTTTAAATTGACATAAAACCTAGAACCTATTAACACAGTTAATTAAATTAATTAAAAAACATTGAATTAATAATGAAACCCTAAAAAATCTTAATCAAGAATAAATTAATTTTTTTTCTAAATAAACCTAGTCGACACCGAGGTTTCCCTTCACATTAAGTATTTAATACCATCTCTTCTCTTTGTTTTAAATCCATGCTTCATGTCTTGAAGATGGATCCTGATTTGGATCCGAAATGTCGATGATCTATTGACAAAATTGTGGCTAATCCAATCACTTCTGAAAATCCCAACCAAAAAAATCTCATTAATCACTTATATTTGATTTAAATGAACACCAATTGCATGCATACCTTTCACGTTCCTCCCAGCCTTAGAATGCACTACTCATAACACGCAATAGTGGGTCACCCCCGAGATGGGACTAAACTCCACCTGGGTAAAGGATTCCTAACTCGGATAAGGTATCTCAGACAATAAAAAAAATTAGTCATAGGTGACAACTCAAACTAACATCCTACAGTCCTTCATTCCCCACTTTCCTATCCCAACCCTAGGAAGTGTGCCCGTTCTCTTCTCAAGAGTCCCTCAACTACCCCACTTCCTTTATGGGGCTTCAACAACAGGTTGAACAAGAAGTGGGGCAACTGAGGGACTCTTGAGTAGAGAAGGGGCACACTTCTTGGAAGTGGTACATGCATGTGGGGAATTTGAGACTGTAGGATGTTAGTTTTATTTGACACCTATGAATGAATTTTTCTGCTATCCGAGATACCTTAGCTGGGTTAGGAATCCTGTACCCAGGTGGAGTTTAGTCCCATCTCAGGGTGACCGACCACTGAGAGTTATGAGAAGTGTGGTATAAGGCTAGGAGGAACATGGAAGGTATGCACACATTTGGTTTTCTTTTAAATCAAATATAAGTTTCAATTGTGTGTTGATTCATATTATGCGCTAATATTTATGCGTTTGTTTTCATGGGTTTTTCCCATGTATGTTGCATGCGTATTTATGTTATTATTTTGTATGAATCTATGCATTTGTTGAGTATTTTTATGATTTAAATTAGTATTAGAATTCAAAATTTTAAGTGGCATAGCCTAGAAGGTGGCATTGCTAGGTGTTTGGAATGAAAAAAGTCAAGGCTGAGAATAGACACCCARCTTGTTCGCTACAACCATTTCCCATTCCTGAGTGGAAATGGGAAGTTGTARCAATGGATTTTATCACTAAACTACCTAGAACTAGTAAGCAACATGATTYTATCATGTTAGTGGTGGACAATATTACCAAAGATGCCCATTTTATTCTAGTAAGTATCACTCACAAGGAAGCTAACATTGATGATATTTATATGAGAAAAATATCTCGATTACATKGAATACCCAAGAAAATTGTGTTTGATAKAGATCCAAAATTTACATCAAACTTTTGGAAAGGATTATTCAAGGGATTTGGAACAAATTTTCATTTTAGCACAAGTTATCATCCACATTCAGATGGGAAAACAAAAAGGGTGAATCGAGTGATAGAAGACATGCTAACAATGTATGTGATGGGTAAACCATCCAAATGGGAGGATTTTTTTCATTTGGTTTAGTATTATTATAACAATGGATACCAAGCATATTTAAAGATGAGCTCAGTTGAGGAACTTTATGGAAGAAATTGCAACACATCGGTAAGCTGGGGCAACCCATCAGATAGAGCAGTAGTTGGACCATAATTACTTAGTGAAATGGAAGAGAAAATAATGAAAATAAAACAGAATTTGAAGGTTTCCCAAGACATACATAAAACTTATGTTGATAAAGGAAGAACTCATAGAGAATTTAAAGTGGGTGATCATGTGTTCTTAAATGTAAAGGCCAAGAGAAGTTCTATTAAGTTGGGAACATATTCCAAGTTGGAAGATCATTATTGTGGGTCATTTGAAATATTTGAAAGGATTAGACCTATAACATAAATGCTTTCCTTACCTACATCAATGTGTATTCATAATGTATTCCATGTATCATTGCTTAAAAAGTTTGTACTTGATGCTAATCATGTCATTGATTGGAATGTGATTAATTTGGAGCAAGAAGGTGACTTTCAAGTGCATCTGCTGTTCATATTGGACTGGAAGATCAAGCAACTCTAGAATCGAGTCATAGGTATAGTAAAGGTCCAATGGACCTGGTACGGTCCTGAGGATGCAACTTGGGAGCATGAGGATGATATGAGGGAAGAGTGCCCACATATTTTTGAAGACTTTTGAAAGTTTTGAATGTATATGTGTATATCTACATTGAGGAGAGTGCACAAATAAGGGGGAGGAGAATGTAATACCCCTAGGCCGAACCCAAATGTAAATGTACATGTGTATATAAGTTGGGGGGTTTTTTGAATAAAGTCTTAGACTTAGTTTTGTGCACACATTCCATAGTATAGCATGTAATGTGTAAGTGCGCAAGGATGGCACCCTCAAAGAAGAGTGCACACATTCCAGGATTCCATGCACATCAACTTAAGTGTGTGATATTGATGCCAGAGAGCCTTTATAGATATGTTTTTGTTTGTGTTTTTGAGGCTAGTGAGTCTGGATGAAAACATGCCACTACACATGTGTTAGCACCAGAAGTCACCTTTGGATCGCGGCAAAGGTAAGCCCAATACCCATCAGTTTGTATGTCACAATGAATAAATTTAAGGGTGGTCTAATGGACACGGTCTCAAGATCATATCATTCTAACTCTGAAAACTAGGTTGGCACGCATAGGAAAGTGAGGTCTTGATATAACTTCAATCAGTAAATTGCAGTATGGAGGTGAGTAGGGGGGAGAATTTGAGCAAAATGAAATGGTCTAATGTGGACATCCGATCTTCTAGCAACCTAAGGAGGAAAAGATTCAAATACAAGATCCTCTTGAATGTGAAATTTCAAGAAACTGAAACCACTATGACAGTACTGCAATCAAACATACATTACAATACAATCACAGTGACCCGACTGAATCATCCATGCTCGCGCTATCAACATCAGAGGAAAAAGAAAACACAAGAGACTGGTTAAAACTGGTTGTAACATCACCATGATCAAACCTCCATCACAAAAACAGAACTACCCTTGACTGGATCCTCCATACCCGATTGTTTTAACGCAACAGTTACATAAATATGAAAGGAAACTGACTTTCATTAAACAAGAAGTCTCAAATACATATCATAACCAGAGAACCAGAGGCTTCTCTAAAACTTTACAAATTGGGATCTTATATCAACCATCGACACTTACAAAATATAAAACATGAGTATATATACTCAGAACTGATAACGTCCCCCAAGGACTCAATTAGACCCCTACATTAAAATCTTTTCATTTCTTCTCCTTCTGTCAAACTACATAGGCTTTCCTTTGTCAGACGCAAATCTAAGACAATATGGGTTTTGCAGGAAAATTTCATGACATGGTGACCTTGGGCTAACAGCCCGCCTCCACGACCAGTGCTTCCATGCTTCCTATTTATGGTTGAAACAAGGTTTCAACCACCTTCTTAGGCTTCATTAACTACCCTTATTGGTATCAAGACCAGCCCAAACGTCCATGAATGCTCTTAGGTGATGCTCCTGACTTGTTGAGTTAAACTTGGCACCTTGAAACCATGTTGCCTTCCTCTGTTGTTAATACAAATGCTCTCGACCCCTTTGGTGTGGCACTTTTCAAATACCCCATGTAACTATGGGCCGTGACCTCATGCTTGTCCCATATAATGTTTTGGGGTTTCTCATTTCGGGAGTTTTCACCCCATATTAGCTTCAATATCACAATGCCCGAAATCACGAAACGATTGTTGAGATCGACAATCATACTCACTTGAAAATGGAAAGCCATGATTGTTCCCTTGACAATACAAAATGCCGAAAATGCAATGAGCGCTATCCTCTTTTCCCAAACTTGCTTCCTTTGTGACTGGGCGCTAGGACCGTGGGCCCAATTTCTAGGAGCTTTCGCAATTTCACATTTTGGGAGAAAGAGATGCTTCTCTTGGGAAACCTCTGATTTGCGAAATCACGAAATCGAGATTTCACATTTTGGGGCTTCAGGCTATGGGTGCACTTGGCGATGAGAAACCCAAACTCCCGATTCCCGAAATCACCGAAGTCAAATCAAAGACCCTCTACTTCTCACAAATATATGACCTAGATCTTCCCCTTCGTGAATTGGGATTTAGCGATCCTTGATGCATAATCACTCAACATTTGAAATCTTGATTCCCGCACTTGCTTGATTCCATATAATACCACTCTCAATGTTGGGGCCTACAATAATGAAGACTTGGACGACACATATAGGATTTGGGAAAAAACTAAGACTCGGTAATAGAGGCAAAAAGAGAAGTAATAGACCATAGGGGGAACAGAGAAGTTGGGGGCCGATATATCTCAGGCAAACTTCGACAAGGAAAATGAGTCGACCAAAGGATGAAAGAAAACAACAAAGGAAAATATACGTCGGGAGGAGAAATCTATGATCGGGTCTGCACAAAAAGGGGGAAAAGGCAGGAAAAATCACAGACCTAGGCCAAAATCACCATCCACTAGAACATGACAAGATTAATTGCTTACATTTGGCTCCAAGTGGGATGGCATGCTCCCTGCAAGCTGCCAAGAACATACAGCTCCCGTGCCTTTCTTTGGGTTGTGTTGTCTCCTATTTAAAACAAGAATAAACATAAAACAAGAATGATATTTACAATGGTGGGACATCGACTACAAATTTTAAACAAAAAACCTTTTCAATAAGTGCCCATTTACAGGGCCAGAAAAAACTTCACCACCCTCCAGATTCTACAACCTATAAGTATTATTGGAAAATGTCTCAAAAATATTGAAGGGTCCAATCCAAAGGGCCTCAAATTTACTATGTTTTCCCTTGTATTGTCTGGGTGCATCCTCTTTTCTTCTCTCCCTATCAAAGGCCTGCTTGATTTTCTGTTGGTGGTCATGTGCTTTGTCCATCACTTGCTCTCTCGTCTACTATACTTATACCAACTGATGAATCCTCATGATCATACCATCGGTCTCTTCCTCGTAGTCATGGAAGAACTTTGCTACTGGAAAGCCGAGCTGAGAGGGAAAAACTGCTTTAGTCCCATGTACAAGATGGAAAGGAGAGATGCCCAGGGACCATTTAGTTGTCACTCTATCAACCCACAAAGCAAATTTGAGTTTTGAATCCCATGCTTTCTTGTTGTCCTCTAACAATATTTTGATGATTTTGATGAGGCTTTTGTTATAGGACTCTACTAATCCATTACCTTGCGGATAGTAGGGGGTAGAGTGGATCAACGCAATTCTGAACTACTCACAGAATCAGATCAATGGTTCATCTTTGAAAGATGCAGTGTTATCAGTGAAAATTTTGCTTAGACATCCAAACCTTGCTATGATATCCTCCAGGAAGCTGATGATTACTTTGTGGGAGACTCTCCTTGTGGGGATAGCTTTTATCCACTTGGTAAAATAATTTGCGGCCATCATGATCCATCTATGATGACCACTGGATGCAAGATAAATCTTTCGAATGAAGTCTAGGCCCCACTGTTGGAAGGGACCTGAAGAAATCATAGGTTTCAATGGTAGGGGATTTAGTTGTTGCTTTCCTGAGAATTTTTGACATTTATCACAGACTATGACTTTTGTGCAAACATCAATGAACAGAGTAGGCCAAAAATAACAAGCCCTGAGAATATTATGAGCCATCATTTTCTAGAAGTGATTCCCCCCACACAAACTGTCATGAAAGTCTGACATAGTCCTTTGTGCTTCGCGTGGGTCTAAACATCTCATAAGTACCCCCAGGGGGTATTTCCAATATAATTTTTTACCAACAAGAAATATTTAATGGTTTTGAGTTTCAAATCTCTTTCCTTTTTCCTTTGCATGCCATCGGGGGGCCACAAATCTTGTAGAAAATATATGACATACTTGTACCAAGGGAATCCTACTAATGGGGGGTTTGTCTGATCATTTGTATCATATGGTTCAACCTGTTGATTTTTTGAGCATTCATTGATGAAGCTTACCCCCAAGGCTTTGCAATTAGATTTGGCCAGCAGTCTGGTTAAACCTTCACCTTTAATCAATTTGGTGGGCTTTATCTCTAGGTCAAATTCGAGGAGTTTGGCAATCCATCGGCTCCTCCTTCCATCTATGTCTGGTTGAATGAGAATTTCCTTCACAGCAGTTGAATAGACATATGCAATGATTTTTGACTACATGACATAAACACTAAAAGCCTTGAGATATTTAACCAAATCGTAGGCCTTCTTTTCCATCATGTCATATTTTACCTCATCATCTCTCAATGCCCGATTGAAAAAGGAGATGGGCTGCTCCAACCCTTCAACATTCCTCTATAACAGAACAAACGCTACAATGTCAAATGAAGCAAATGAGAAAATAAAGAAATCCTTTGAGTAATTGAGACTGATAAGAACGAGTGCCTCATTCAAGGCCTTATTTATCAGATCAAAGGAATTTAGAGACTCAATAGTCCATTTAACTTCATTTCCCTTCCTCAACATGGTTGTTATAAGCTTTCCCATCTCAGCAAAATTGGAAACAAACCTCCTCAGAAAATTATTTTTTCCCAGGAAAGATTGGACTTCTTTCTTATATCTTGGGAGTGACAAGGTTTGAATTGCTTCAACTCTGTTGGGATCAATATTGACTCCTTTGACTGATACTATGTGGCCCAACAAATTTCCCTCCTTAATGGAAAACAAAGGCTTTTGGGGATTTAAGGAGAGACCAAAGTTTCTGCATTTCAAGAACACCCTTTTCAAATGCTCATAGTGCTCTCTGTTAGACCTAGAGAAAATTGTAATGTCATCCAGATAGATGACCACAAACTTGTCCCTTTCTCCAATGAAAGTTATATCCATGGCTCGCTGAAAGGTCGCCCCTGCGTTCATCAATCCAAATGGAATTTTGGCATACATGAATATACCCCAAGGAGTGGTGAAGGCCATTTTTTCTCTATCCTTAGGAAGGACCGAGATTTGATTGTAGCCTGAAAATCCATCAATCATGGATATCCTTGATGCGCCAGTTACCCTTTGTAATATGTGTTCCATTTTCAACAAGGGGTAGTTGTCTTTATTTGAGCTCTTGTTCAGGTCTCTGAAATCAACACAAAGCCTGATTTCCCCTCTCTTTTTCCTTATCAGGACCAGGTTGGCCACCCATGATAGGCAACACCATAGGGTTTATCTGTCTTAATTTCTGCCTAAATGGTTTGGCCTCCTCTTTCAGTGGAATCTTATGATCAATGCCAGTTGTGTCATATGTTCTGAGGTATTCATAGGTCCAAGAAAAAACAATAGAAAATTCCTTTAATAACTCAACATACTCAACCCTCTGCTTTCTTTTCAAGATACTTGACAATTTGACAAACTTTGGCTCCTTCTAAGTGCCAATGTTTCACTCAGCTGAACCAACATCACCATTTGAGATTTTACCCTTCGCTGCCACATCATTTTTGTCAAATAATCTTTCGAAAGGAACCAATCCTTTTGGAATGTTATTTTTGGGTAACTGAACAATATGATGGTCAACAATTTTTTTCAGAAATGCACTAGTATGAGGATTTATTTTGGGATCAAAATGTTGAACAATATGTAATGCTGAAAATTCATCAACAATCTCCAGGAATATTTTGATATCAAGATCATATTCAAACACTTTCCAATGGTTGACATTGTCAGGTATAGAGGGTCTATATCTCACTTCTACATCGTACCTGAGTTTAGGTGGCATAGGAACTCTAAAATTTCTTGTTGAAACAACCAAATAATCAACCACAGTGTTTTCTCCTCTTGGAATAAATGATATGTTGAAAGATAGGAAAAAATTGTCAATGAGGTCCCATACTTTATTTTTGTAACTCCTAAGCCGAGGGTTTTTGGCCTGATAAATGTTTACGATCTTGTGGATAATCAGTTAAGCATATCCAAACACAGATATCTCTTCGATCCCCATGTCCTTTGCAACCCTTAAGCCCAAAACAAGAGATTCATACTCTGCCACATTATTGGTAGCTTCAAATTCTAAATTGTATGACAGAGATGTGGTT
>JZKD02S0584927.1:57135-86181 GCA_000966675.3 Picea glauca
TTAATCATTGAGTTATCCCATTGTTCCAAGCACACCTACATATCATATTCTTAAGTTACCAAGCATCTTTAGCCTACAACCCTAAAGAGTTTCTTGGAGAGATAACAAATTGGCGTCATTGCCAAGGATCTAAGACTGAAGCTTAGCTTTCCTGGGATATGACACAGAGATGATCTTTGATGATAGACAAAGATCAAATATCATGTTGGTTGTAATTATCTATCTGGCGACTCCATAGGTTCATTCTGGCTCCCAAGAGGATTAGTACTAGGGAGAATCCACAAGACTCACCTGTCACACCAGTGCCCAATTCAGAACTACTTCTCAGAAGAGGGAGATCATTCCAGGGCCAGTCTTAAAAATCAGACACCGAAGGTAATATTTTCCATAGTTCTAAGAAATCTACCAAATAAATTATTGAATCATCTTCCACTAAAATTGCTAGTGTAAAAGCAGTTGTAACAACTGTGGAAGCATCACTTATTTTTTATCAATAGGAAAATGTCACTGTTGAAGAATTGATAAATTCAGACTTGGTTGAACAGTCATCTAAATCCTTAGAAAGAAATCATAGTTCTTCCTCTCTTGAATCATTTCATTCACAGCATAAAGAAGATCATTTAAACATTTACACTAGCCTCCTTGCTGTAGAGCATCTTCTTCAAGAGCTGTCTGCTAAAAGTGAAGAAAACTTGGCTGAACAACTTGCAAATTTTGATAGAGCCTCATATCATACCTCTTTCCCGTTAGAGAATTCACCTCTTTTACATTCCCCCAGTGTTGAGGAATCAAAGAAAAAACTATCACCTCTCTCACCCCTGTTCATTATGGTTGCACCACCTCGTTTGACCAAGATGAAACAAATCCTAGCTTCTAGGTATGCGCCACTAATATTGCCAAACCCAGTATCCACTATGCCAACAAGAGATTATCAGAAGTATATGCCCAAATTCACAGGTGAGGGTGATGTGTCTGTTGAAGAACATATTGAGGCCTTTTACAGTTATGCTAAAAACCTTAATATTGAGGAGGAAGATGTTTGGACACAATTCTTTGTCCAAAGTTTAGATGGCCATGCTAGGAAGTGCTTCAAAGAACTCCTTGTTGGCTCAATAGCTAGCATTGAGAAATTGGATGATACCTTTTTGAAACACTGAGGTGATATAAGAGATTTTCTATACTATATTACTGAATTTGGAAATCTAAGGAAACAAAATGGTGAGTCAGTCTCTGATTTCATTAAAAGGTTCAATCGAATGTACAGTAAAATACCAGCAGAGATAAAACCTTCATATGCCTCTGCCAAAATTACATATTCTGATTCTTTTGACTCAGAGTTCTGTTTATTGTTGAGAGAAAGGAGGTCACTGACACTATCTATGTTGCAATATGCCACCCTTTAGGTGGAATCAAATATATTGGTTGCCCATAAGTTGAAAGGAAACACCGATAGAAAAAAACCAAGAGATGAAGCTTCTTCTTCATCCAATGCAAACCCAAAGTTAGATAAAATGGCTAAGATGTTAGAATCTCTAACCTCTGAGATATATAAACTCAAAATTGAAAATAAGAAACCTGTCAAGGGAAGGGGCACTTATGATTATGTAGGTAGAAACCCAGATCAAAATCCCAACAACTTCAAAAGAAATAATCAGCCAATGCAGATTTTGCAAAGAGAAAGGAATCCTACTGAGGATCAGAGGATAAAGGCTCCTCTTCAAAATGTCGTGATGGATGAAGATTAAGGTGATTATTAATAAGATGGAGAAGATAATATTCACTGTGTTGGAGAGGAGACAAGGAAATCTTATCTGACACAACATGACTATGAAGAGTCATTAATGATTGAATAGATAAATGAAAGTTCTGTTGATGATGACCTGTTTCAAATGGAAGAGAAGGACAGATATAATCTTAGATCTATGTCCAATACTGCCAAACAGAATGCACCAGCTTCTCCCAAGAAGAGTGCAGCCCCTGTCAAGAAAAAGGATCAGACATCAGAGGAAAAACAAACAGACTCTTCAGAAGTAAATGCACCAGCTCCTCCCGAGAAGACTGTTGTCCCTATCAAACAACAAATTTAGAAAAGTCAGACCCCTGCTGACCAACAAAGCATTCAGAAAGCTCCCTTAAATGAGGTAAAGGTCTCTAATAAAATCTCCTAATCTTTCAATTTTGTGGCTGAAATACAGAAAATTAAAATTCCCATCCCTTTGGTTGAGTTAATGAAAAATGAAACATTCAAGAAAGATATCCTCAAAACTTTGGATCCCAAATCCATATCCCCTTCTGCTGATATTCTCAATATATATGATGAAAATCCAACCATTACTCTGGGCCAAATGATAGAAGATAGATATGAAAGTTGTCCACCTTTTTACATCTCTCTAAACATTCATGACAAAACACTACATAACTGTTTGTTGGACTCCGGTGCTTCTCACAACTTAATGCCAAAGGCGGTCATGGATGAGCTTGGGTTAGATATTACTAAGTCTTACCACGATATTTTCTCTTTTGAATCTTGGAAAGTCAAATGTCTTGAAATGATCAAGGACTTGGTTGTAACTTTGACCCAAGCATCTATGAAAACTATGGTTATGGATATAGTAGTGGGAGACATCCCACCTAAATTTGGATGCTTGTTATCAAGATCATGGATGAAGAGGCTAGGTGGCACTCTTCAAATGGATCTCTCCTATGCTAATATCCCTATTTTTGGAGGAGTAAACAGAAGGTTATACAAGGAATCACAGCTTGCATATGTAATCAGTGGTGAACAAAATCCAACCAACCATCCTATTTATTTAGTTGACATAGGTATGGGATCTTGCATTTTACAAATTGATGATTCATTACCAGATTCATTGTTGCTCAGGAAGCCCGCAGTTCAGTCCACAGAAGTAGCAGAAGACAATCTTTGGACCATGTTCTTTGATGGCGCTTGTACCAAAGAATCAACAGGAGTAGGAGTGGTGTTAATTTCTCCTTCAAAGAAAACTTCTCATTTGTCCTTTAAGCCTGATTTTAAAGTGACTAACAACATTGTAGAGTATAAGGCATTGATCTTGGGATTAAATGTAGCCAAAGAGATAAAGATTCAAAGATTATAGGTATTCGGAGATGCATATTTAATCATTCAACAGGTAAACAAGTCCTTTCAAGCAAAACATGTCAGGCTGAAAGCCTATATGGATGAAGTTTTGAGAGCAATCCATACTTTTACAGATTTGAAGATTTCATTCATACCCAGAGAAATGAATGAATTGGTTGATTCATTAGCTATGTCAGCCTATTCTTTTATACCTCCTTTACCTCCTAAATTGAATTACGAAATCCAAGTAAAGTATAGGCCATCACTCCCTGATAATGTAAAATTCTGGAAGGTTTTTGAGGATGATGTTGAACTCACTAGATTTCTTGCAGTGATAGATGAGTTCGCATATTTGCAAATTGATCAGGAGAATGAACATGACGATGAATCTGAGAAGCCAAAGTTCAGAAGTAAAATTGCAGCACATAAAATAGTACAATTGTCCACTAACAGAATCCCTAAAGGTTTGGTCCCTTTAGAAAAGCTTTTTGATAACAATGATGTGGGTGTCAAATTGGAAAAGAGGGAAGAAGACTCATAAGTTTTTCAGTATAATGTAACCAGTGAACAGGATCCTAAATATGTCAACTTAGCTTCACATTTGACTGAAAAACAAAAGGCTGATTACGGTGAGCTGTTAAAAGAATTTGCTGACATCTTTGCTTGGCAATATGATGACTTAAAGACATTCAACACTGAAGTAATTCAACACAAGATTCCCTTGAACAAAAATACAAAACCATTTAGGCAGAATCTCAGATCTTTCAGTCCTATGTTGCTGCCTACCATGGAAAAGGAGATCAAGAAGCTATTGGATGCCCACATTATTATACCTCTCAGGTACTTAGATTGGATTGCTAATATTGTACCTGTCAGAAAGAAAAATGGAGAGATTAGACTCTGTGTGGATTTCATAAATCTGAATAAGTGCTTTAGGAAAGACAACTACATGCTGCCCAAAATGGAACATATTTTACAAAAGGTGTCAGGATAAAAGGCGATGTCTTTTATTGATGAGTTTTCCAGATACAACCAGATTGTTGTCCATCCGGATGACAGAGAAAAGACTTCCTTTATCACTCCATGGGGTACATTTATGTATGAAAATATGCCTTTTGGATTGATGAATGCGAGAGCGACATTCTAGAGGGTAATGGACATTGCATTTGCTGGGGAGAATGACAAACTCATCTTGATATATCTTGATGACATTACTATTTTTTCAGCCAGCCATGAACATCATTTGCAGCACTTGAGAAATACATTCCTAAAGTGTCGAAGGTATGGCATTTATCTTAATCCTAAGAAATCTAATTTTTCACTCAAAGAAGGGAAATTACTTGGACATATTGCTTCAGCTAATGGGGTGAGGATTGATTCGAAAATAGTAGAAGCCATTAAAAATTTGTCTCTTCCTAGATAAAAAAAGGACATTCATTCTTTCCTTAGAACTATAAACTTTATCAGGAGGCTTATAAGCAACTTTGCAGAACATACAAAGCATATCACTTCTATGTTAAGAAAGAACTCAGAAGTTATATGGACTGAAGAAGCCAAACACTCCTTCAATGCTATCAAATAAGCCATTATGACAGCCCCTATTTTAATCAGACCTAACTTCGACAAGGAGTTTTATATCTTTTCATTTTCTTCAAAAGACACAATTGTAGTAGTATTATTGCAGAGAAATGTTGATGATCAGGAGAAACCAGTTTCCTTCTTCAGTAGAGTCTTGAGAGATGTTGAAGTGAAGTATGAACTATTGGAAAAACAAGCATATGCACTCATCAAGTCATTAAAAGCCTTCAGAGTTTACATCCTTCAAGCCAAGGTAATAGCTTATGTACCTTCCAATTCAGTGAAAGATGTGCTTATACAACCCGACATAGATGGAAAAAGGAGTAAGTGGATAGAAAAGTTAATTGAATTTGATGTTGAGATCAAGTCGGCAAAACTTGTGAAAGGTCAAGGCCTTGCCAAACTTCTTGCAGAAGAAAATTGTAAACTGCTTGAGATAAATTTGGTAAGTGTAAATGAAGAAAATATTTAGTTTTCAGAGGACAAAGGAAGTGAGGAAATGTAGGTCTCAACTCACCTAGCTAACTGTAGATGGTACAACCACATCTTATATTTTCTACAGACTTTATCAGTTCCTTCAAATTTGACAAGAATAGAAGGGGGGGCTTTAAAGATCAAAGCCATGAATTTCTTCATTAATGGCAACCTATTGTTCCGAAAAAATCCATTAGGGTTACTATTGAGGTGCATAAACCAAGAAGAAGCAGCTAGAATCATGATTGAGTTTCATAATAGTGAGTGCGGAGGACATCACTATTGGAAAACTGCAGCACATAAAATCTTAAGAGTAGGTTACTATTGGCCAACTTTATTTTCAGATGTCTGTGAATTTGTGAGAACATGTGAAAAGTGCCAAAGGTTTGCTGGCAAACAACAACTAAAATCCCTCCCCCTTAGACCTATTGTGGTCACAGGTCCTTTCCAGCAATGGGGTCTCGACTTCATAGGTGAGATTCACCCACCTTCTAGAAGTCTGAATAGATGGATCCTTGTTGCCACCAATTATTTTATCAAATGGATTGAGGCCATTCCTACCAGGAACACCGATCACACTGTCATCATTAATTTTTTGCAAGAAAACATATTCGCTAGATTTGGTTGCCCTAAGAGAATAGTCACTAATAATGCTGTTACATTTAAAGATAAACACTTGGTAAAATTGTGTGAAGAGATGAGAGTTTAGCTAGTACATTCTACTGCTTACTATCCACAAGGAAATGGCTTAGNTGTAACTTTGACCCAAGCATCTATGAAAACTATGGTTATGGATATAGTAGTGGGAGACATCCCACCTAAATTTGGATGCTTGTTATCAAGATCATGGATGAAGAGGCTAGGTGGCACTCTTCAAATGGATCTCTCCTATGCTAATATCCCTATTTTTGGAGGAGTAAACAGAAGGTTATACAAGGAATCACAGCTTGCATATGTAATCAGTGGTGAACAAAATCCAACCAACCATCCTATTTATTTAGTTGACATAGGTATGGGATCTTGCATTTTACAAATTGATGATTCATTACCAGATTCATTGTTGCTCAGGAAGCCCGCAGTTCAGTCCACAGAAGTAGCAGAAGACAATCTTTGGACCATGTTCTTTGATGGCGCTTGTACCAAAGAATCAACAGGAGTAGGAGTGGTGTTAATTTCTCCTTCAAAGAAAACTTCTCATTTGTCCTTTAAGCCTGATTTTAAAGTGACTAACAACATTGTAGAGTATAAGGCATTGATCTTGGGATTAAATGTAGCCAAAGAGATAAAGATTCAAAGATTATAGGTATTCGGAGATGCATATTTAATCATTCAACAGGTAAACAAGTCCTTTCAAGCAAAACATGTCAGGCTGAAAGCCTATATGGATGAAGTTTTGAGAGCAATCCATACTTTTACAGATTTGAAGATTTCATTCATACCCAGAGAAATGAATGAATTGGTTGATTCATTAGCTATGTCAGCCTATTCTTTTATACCTCCTTTACCTCCTAAATTGAATTACGAAATCCAAGTAAAGTATAGGCCATCACTCCCTGATAATGTAAAATTCTGGAAGGTTTTTGAGGATGATGTTGAACTCACTAGATTTCTTGCAGTGATAGATGAGTTCGCATATTTGCAAATTGATCAGGAGAATGAACATGACGATGAATCTGAGAAGCCAAAGTTCAGAAGTAAAATTGCAGCACATAAAATAGTACAATTGTCCACTAACAGAATCCCTAAAGGTTTGGTCCCTTTAGAAAAGCTTTTTGATAACAATGATGTGGGTGTCAAATTGGAAAAGAGGGAAGAAGACTCATAAGTTTTTCAGTATAATGTAACCAGTGAACAGGATCCTAAATATGTCAACTTAGCTTCACATTTGACTGAAAAACAAAAGGCTGATTACGGTGAGCTGTTAAAAGAATTTGCTGACATCTTTGCTTGGCAATATGATGACTTAAAGACATTCAACACTGAAGTAATTCAACACAAGATTCCCTTGAACAAAAATACAAAACCATTTAGGCAGAATCTCAGATCTTTCAGTCCTATGTTGCTGCCTACCATGGAAAAGGAGATCAAGAAGCTATTGGATGCCCACATTATTATACCTCTCAGGTACTTAGATTGGATTGCTAATATTGTACCTGTCAGAAAGAAAAATGGAGAGATTAGACTCTGTGTGGATTTCATAAATCTGAATAAGTGCTTTAGGAAAGACAACTACATGCTGCCCAAAATGGAACATATTTTACAAAAGGTGTCAGGATAAAAGGCGATGTCTTTTATTGATGAGTTTTCCAGATACAACCAGATTGTTGTCCATCCGGATGACAGAGAAAAGACTTCCTTTATCACTCCATGGGGTACATTTATGTATGAAAATATGCCTTTTGGATTGATGAATGCGAGAGCGACATTCTAGAGGGTAATGGACATTGCATTTGCTGGGGAGAATGACAAACTCATCTTGATATATCTTGATGACATTACTATTTTTTCAGCCAGCCATGAACATCATTTGCAGCACTTGAGAAATACATTCCTAAAGTGTCGAAGGTATGGCATTTATCTTAATCCTAAGAAATCTAATTTTTCACTCAAAGAAGGGAAATTACTTGGACATATTGCTTCAGCTAATGGGGTGAGGATTGATTCGAAAATAGTAGAAGCCATTAAAAATTTGTCTCTTCCTAGATAAAAAAAGGACATTCATTCTTTCCTTAGAACTATAAACTTTATCAGGAGGCTTATAAGCAACTTTGCAGAACATACAAAGCATATCACTTCTATGTTAAGAAAGAACTCAGAAGTTATATGGACTGAAGAAGCCAAACACTCCTTCAATGCTATCAAATAAGCCATTATGACAGCCCCTATTTTAATCAGACCTAACTTCGACAAGGAGTTTTATATCTTTTCATTTTCTTCAAAAGACACAATTGTAGTAGTATTATTGCAGAGAAATGTTGATGATCAGGAGAAACCAGTTTCCTTCTTCAGTAGAGTCTTGAGAGATGTTGAAGTGAAGTATGAACTATTGGAAAAACAAGCATATGCACTCATCAAGTCATTAAAAGCCTTCAGAGTTTACATCCTTCAAGCCAAGGTAATAGCTTATGTACCTTCCAATTCAGTGAAAGATGTGCTTATACAACCCAACATAGATGGAAAAAGGAGTAAGTGGATAGAAAATTTAATTGAATTTGATGTTGAGATCAAGTCGACAAAACTTGTGAAAGGTCAAGGCCTTGCCAAACTTCTTGCAGAAGAAAATTGTAAACTGCTTGAGATAAATTTGGTAAGTGTAAATGAAGAAAATATTTAGTCTTCAGAGGACAAAGGAAGTGAGGAAATGCAGGTCTCAACTCACCTAGCTAACTGTAGATGGTACAACCACATCTTATATTTTCTACAGACTTTATCAGTTCCTTCAAATTTGACAAGAATAGAAGGGGGGGCTTTAAAGCTCAAAGCCATGAATTTCTGCATTAATGGCAACCTATTGTTCCGAAAAAATCCATTAGGGTTACTATTGAGGTGCATAAACCAAGAAGAAGCAGCTAGAATCATGATTGAGTTTCATAATAGTGAGTGCGGAGGACATCACTATTGGAAAACTGCAGCACATAAAATCTTAAGAGTAGGTTACTATTGGCCAACTTTATTGTCAGATGTCTGTGAATTTGTGAGAACATGTGAAAAGTGCCAAAGGTTTGCTGGCAAACAATAACTAAAATCCCTCCCCCTTAGACCTATTGTGGTCACAGGTCCTTTCCAGCAATGGGGTCTCGACTTCATAGGTGAGATTCACCCGCCTTCTAGAAGTCAGAATAGATGGATCCTTGTTGCCACCAATTATTTTATCAAATGGATTGAGGCCATTCCTACCAGGAACACCAATCACACTGTCATCATTAATTTTTTGCAAGAAAACATATTCGCTAGATTTGTTTTCCCTAAACGAATAGTCACTAATAATGCTGCTGCATTTAAAGATAAACACTTGGTAAAATTGTGTGAAGAGCTGAGAGTTTAGCTAGTACATTCTACTGCTTACTATCCACAAGGAAATGGCTTAGCTGAGTCATCGAATAAGAGTTTAGTCAGGATCATAAAGAAGTTTCTTGAACAAAATACCAAAATCTAGGATTCCAAGTTGAAATTTTCTTTGTGGGCTGACAGGGTTACAAATAAAAAGTCAATTGGTACATCCCCCTTCAAGTTAGTATATGGTAATGAAGCCATCTTTCCTATTCAACTTGCACTGCCAGTTGCAAATTGTTTACAAGAGGATGACTCTGAACCAAAGGATTTGACTAGAAGGATCCACAATCTTGTAGAGTTACAGCAAGACAGAGAGAAACTTCTGGAAAAGACAGAGTTACACCAAGAAAAGATGAAGGAGGTTTTCAACAGGAAAGTTAAGGACAATACTTTCAAAGCAGGGGAGCTAGTTCTAAAATGGGATGTAGCAAGGCAAGAAAAGGGGAAACATGGAAAATTTGATTCTCTCTGGGCAGGTCCTTTTGTCATAATAGCAGTTCAATAGAACAATACATTTGTCCTCCAAAATATTGCAGGTGAAGAAGTAGCAGGTGGCCCTTTTAACGGGCGTTTTCTAAAACCGTATTTTTCATAAGGCTTTTCTTAAAAGACATATAATACTTGTACATATTCCTTTCAGTTTTTTTTTTGTTTTTATTGCTTCAATAACTCCATGCCCAATGGCACTGAGTAAATCCATTTTTCAAATTTTCAAATTGTAATAAAGGCCACTGAGTCTAACTAGGTTCTTGGTGACCTCACAGGGAGGTATCCATCCCAGTTGGAGACAAATGTTAGCTCCCAAAATGAATCAGTCACTTGGGTTTCATTTTGTAGGTGATAGCATGGTCATCCATAAGATTCTATATTCATTTTTTGATTCTTCTAGTTTCAAAACTTAGGTTTTTAAATTCATGTGATAGAAATAAGTTGATCCTCAAAGGTTGTTCTTTTAAAATTTCGTGAAAAATCTTTTCACCAGCTAACGCATGTTGCAAGGTTTATGTTAGCTGGTGAAAGCATCATTTTTCAACGGTTAAAGTGTACTCTTCCGTAGACACGCTAGCTGGTGAAAGTGCTAAACACGGGGTTTTCTTCCATGATTCTAGAAACAAAAAAGAGACATGCTCGACACACATCACATAATCATTACGAGGCGCTAGTCGAAGAAAGTGATGATGATGATACCGTTATGCACGTTTTAATCGGATGTTATGGCGGATTGTGCTCATGATTGCATGCTTCAACAATGATAGCATTGGAGATGACGAATTCACATTCATCATCACAAATAGAGGAGCAGTACCACTCACCCGACGACATCAAATAAGAACTTCATATTTTGAACATGCACTATTCACAGGTAATATGGTATGGTTCTATGTTTTGAATTGGCAACACCGAGAGATTTCACTAGCACCAAACCTTGGCTCAATCAGGAAATTACCATGAAAGTTGTCTGGTAATTGTCCGAGGTTCGAGTCATAGATGGAAAGGAAATGAAGTGGTTTTTTGCTGAGGAAAGAATTGGATAGCCTCTCATTCTTACAGTCACACCTAGATGTGCAAAATCATTTCTCAGACTCAGGGTGCATGAGTTACGTGGAAAGGTTACAAAATGGTTGCCACCAAATGACAACTGAAGTGTTTGCTAAATCGTATGATGGAAAGAGAGCTAGCATTGGGTCCTTAGAGATGATGGTAGATGAAGCTACCATTGCCACTGCAACCGGCTTACCCAAAACAGGCCAAATCTGGTTTAAGACAACAATAACCAAGAATTTGAATTTCAGGGTATACCTTAAGGTAGAATTCAGAGACATCACCTGGAAGAAAAGCACGCCACTTTCTCACCTGGAAGATGAATGGCATGACCTGTTTAAAGGAATTCAACTCTATTTCACCTCAGAAGGCAGGTATGACAAACTAATGTTATATCATTTCATACTACTAGATCATTTCATAGGGAAGACCCTCCCGAATTTGCCTTTCTTCCTTCACAAAAGCCTAACAAAAGTATGTAAGAAGATTAGAGCCGAACCTCTAAGCATAAAAAATGCCCTTTGTCATTTTGGCTTGATCAAAATGATAATTCTAGAGGAACTGAAACAAAGAGGAAGGACTTGGCAACATTTTCTTTTCTGGGAAGGTTTTGAGACCCAAACGCAACCTATGAATGAGCAGAAGAAAACTGGAAAAAAGTAGTTGACTCCTCAGAGCAGCTCAAGGAGGAGGAGAGGTCTTCTAGGACCACTAGAGGACAGAATTTCTAGCATAAAGTATGAGAGAGCAAAGAAAAAAATATATTTTGTAACCAACTCAGAGCAGTCTACAGTGAAAAAGAAAAATATTCTCAATTTTCCATACACAGACTTAGAAACAGAGCCAGAACAGGAGGATGAAAGTCCAGTCATTAAAACTTCAGAGCACTCCACGGAAATTGAACAGGACTGTGAAACTTTTACTCCCATAGATGAAGGTGAAACTTCAAAGAGTAAGGAGTCAAAGAAATCATAAAAAATTAAAGAATTGAAAGAGGTGATAAAACAACAGGAGGTTTTGGAAAGAGTGATTAAGGCAAGATAGAAAGCCTTATCAAAAAAATTTGCAAAGACAAATGCAGCTTTTGAGAAGTTGGCTCATGAGAGTGTCAAAGAAAAAAAGAGAAAGAAGAAAATCACCAAGGATTATAACAGTTTATGGTGGTTAGCAAAATTCCTCAAGAGGAAAATAAAAAAACTGAAGGAGAAGGTTAATACACATCCAGATCTACAGGTACTGGCCCAGGTTGCTGTGAATTTGCAAGGAGATAAATCAAAGGAAAAATGAGTTTTTTGATAAAACAATAGTTTTGGATATGAAAGGTTTCTTTTGGCCAAATACAGAGCTTTCACCAACACAAAGGGCAAAATTATAACCAGTTAGCTGGTGAAAAGAAGAACTTTCACCAGCTAACTAGCAGGTTGTAAGGTGAATTAGCTGGTGAAAGTACAGAAAGCAATTTTTGGAAAGTGAAGCTGGAGAAAAAAAATTATGGAGTAATTAAAGGGTTATAGGAGCATCAAAGGATTAACCACCAAATCAAAAAACAATCAGCATAAAAAATTCATGGAGATTTTGGCACCAAAAGAAGGGTCGACTAAACTTTTGGTTATGGTTGTTGAAAGATTCCAGCTACATAAGACATATGTCTTTATCCTCCATGACATATCAGGTGATGAAGACCAGATGTCAAAGATCAACAAAGAAGACAGTTCGAGTCCTAAGAACTAGTCTTTTGATTATTAATCTGTATTTAGTTAGTTTTATTTGCTATATTTAGATATACAGATCCAAGTTTTCAGGATCTAAAAAAATGATTGTAAAAGATATAAATGCCTATCTTTTTAAGAGATCAGGGTTCAATCGGGGAATAGATTTTTGGCTACTGTTATAGACTCTTATTGGATAATAGAATTACAGTCTCCTTTTTCCTTCAATATCAGAATTTCTCATGTATCTTGTTTTTGTACTTTATTTCAGTTTGTTTTAGCTTTTAAAGACTGTCATCTCTTTATTAAGCTCATAAACTTGAACTGAAGGATTTATTACTACCTTGTATTATCCCTACACCTAGTTGTATTTGGAAATCAAGATTAGTATTCTTCATCCCCTCTTTAAAATATCTTGTYTGATTATTGTTTTCTAAAAGCACTGTTTMATTTGAATGTATGATGAGTTGTCTATTTCATTAATCATTGAGTTATCCCATTGTTCCAAGCACACCTACATATCATATTCTTAAGTTACCAAGCATCTTTAGCCTACAACCCTAAAGAGATTCTAGGAGAGATAAGACATTCCACAGTGATACCACCTCCATCGATCCTTCTTTAGATAAGATATTAGTTTGAATGGCCTATAGCACTACATCTATTGATGGAGATTCATGTTCAAATGTAAATGTGACTTTGAACCTATGGACTATCTATTCCCATATTGTTGTCTCCCTAATCATTTCCAATTCCAAATACTAGTTCTTCAAAATTATCTCCAGTGTTTGTATAAATATGTGCATCCATTTTTTTTCTGGTACTAAACTCCATAAATGCTTGCACTTCTCAATGTGACATGTTGGGTCACTCTCTCATGTATACTTCTGCACAATTTTTTCTACCACAATACCAAACCTTATTTGCATGAGCCTTCTAAACTGCGACCATTCTTTCATCCCCTCTTTGTGTGTAGCCCACCATCTGGATGGATTCACTTTTACGACGACATTTGGTGCTAACAACCTTTGATATTTAGGTATTCCTTTACAAAAAAACTTATATCAGTTAATCCATCATACTTAGGTGGATCACATAGATCTGTTCCAATCCAGTGTAAATATCGGGTTATACATGCACATCGTCTAGTTGACACTTCATGCATCCTCTACTACCAATGCTCTAGAGCTTCTTCTAAGTCTGATGCACATGAACTGATACTTCACCAACTATGCACACCATTCGTATTTGGGTTGACATAATATTCCATCTACAGAATCATGTTATATAAATTGTCAATAGTATTTCTTCTAGTTGTCTCTATGTATATCTTTCCTTCTAATGGGGCCAAGGGTGTAGTAAATTTCAAATGTCCAACCTGAAATATCATATCCATCCTCTTCAAGTTAATTATTTCATGGTTATCAAAATTCCATTCCAGTCCCATCATTGTTGGATATGGTTGACTATTTTCCACGATCTCAATCTCTTCAAAGTATGCCATGTTGTGCACCCCATCTATGTTCACAGGTACTCCTGTCAAATGACCAATTGAGACTATCTTGTGATAATTTATGAGCCTTAGATGAACAAGAGACCATACTAGATTGATTTTTCCTATCATCTCCCATGTCTGTTTAGGTAAAACATTCACGTTGGACCCCAAGTCCAAGATAACATAATCCACATCATACTCCCTAATCTATGCATTGAATCTGAATTCTCCATTGGTCCTCTTCCTGTGCAGTACCTGATTTACCATCCTTTGTGTGATAGGAGTTACCCTTCCTTATGTAGAGTGATCAATCATGTCATATAGTGTACTTAGTGTAGTTTTGTATTTCATTATCTCTACACAACTCCTTAATAATTTTGTTAGCATTCTTACCTTTATAGTTGGTTTCTATAACATAGTGTGATCTTCTACATGAGGCACATATGATGTTGATTCTCCCCAATCCTGTCCAAGTACTTCTTTTCTTTCTCTCTGATATGTATCCTTTTCTTGTTTAAGATCAAAGGTTGGTAAGGGTCCTGCTGAATTCCTTACCCATTTCTCTATTTGTTTCTCCCCGTTCATCATATCATCTCCTCCATGCATAACAATTTATATTCTTGGTCTTTCATTGTGTTTTTTGGATGATATATTCTGCACATTTTGATTTTGATTATGGATCTGGTTACCTCTTACTTTCCATTTCACAACTAGTTGAGGAAAATATTTTGTCGCATGATCCAGTGCTTTGTCCTATGTGAACATTGTATATGTATTTGGGTAGTGATGATCCAAGTATCCCAACTGATTACAGTTGTAACATATTATCGATCCTCTTCTTCCTCTAATAAAATTTCCTTTGGCTCAACCTTTGCCAAAGTTTCCTCTGTTCCTTGGATTGAAACCTATTTTATTATTGTATTGTGGACCACCTCCTTCTTTTGCAACATTCTCCTCCTGAATCCTGTACATTTCCAATTTGTGCTCCCTCATCAAGTCGAATGCACGACAATCCTTATCTTCATGTCCCACAGGCTTACAAAAATTTCAAAACAAGTTCCTTGGTGTATTATGATATTTTTGTAGTAATGGACACTTAGTGGGATGATGGCCCCATTTCTTACATATCTCACAATACCCTCCCCTTGTTAATGGATTCAACACTCCAATTTCCAAATACTACGTGAATGTTGGGCATTCATACTTGTGATGGCCTTCACTTCTTCACTTGGTACCCTAGAATTTCTCTCGTTTATGATTCCCTTTTGTATGTTCTTCTAGTTAAATAATCAATTCATACAACTGCATCTGAACCTATGCCATCCCTCTACTATATCCTATAGGAGATGATTCCAATTTCATTGCAATTTCGAATGCCTCAGGCTACGATAAAAACTTATTTTGTATCAATGTCCAGTGAATGTGTGGTAGAATCCCTACAATAAACCATTATTGATGTTGTTGATTAGGAATCTGGAAAGTTAGTCTACCCATCACATTCTTAAACCTATTGGAAAAATACCATACCAAATCTGTTTGCACCTATTTAATCTCCTTCAGTTCTATAATGTACTGTGACTCTAACTTTGGCTTCTTGAACTCTTTAAACAATGCTTTTCTTATCTCTGCTAATGTCATGTCCTATCCTATTGGAATGATACATTATAGCTTCATGTACCAGACTATTGCACAACCTTTAAATGTTGTTGCCAATTTCACAATCTTCACAACATCATCCTTTACGTTCTTAGCAACCCAAATTATCTCACAGAAAAACAAATGTTTTTCTGGGTCCTTTGACCCCACTCCCTGGAACTTAGGAAGCCTAAGAGTATTATCTACCCCTACCATGTTTCTTTGTGTAATTCCTGGTCTTGGTGATGCTGATTAAATCTAACTCTAAATCTCATTCTCCACACTACTAACACTATTCTGAGTGCTACTATTCTATCCTCCATGGCTAAATATAAGCACTTTTGATAAGTATTAAACTATTATCTCTAATTATGGTGATACAAATGGGGTAGTGGATTCTACATAGAACTCAGTATGAGTAAGAATTAATGGTTATTCTATTACTCAACTAGACTTGAACTCCTCTTCTTCTCCTCCTATATATGATATCTCCACGATTTAGACTATTGTGCAATGTTCTCTTCCCTCTGGCTCATTGCATGAATCTCCTTTCTCATCCCCATTCTTTTGCCTCTTGTACCTCCTTCCTTGACACAATACTCCAAAATTATATTCTTCCTCTAGTATACCCTCTTCTTGTATCCTTAGTCCCTTCCTTGTTTTTTCATTGTCTCCTATTCTCAAATTATCCTCTTGTCATCCTCTAATTCCCCTATGTGCGTGAACCCATTTAGTAGTCATATTTCATTGTCATAAAACACTCACCACACAATAAAATCTTTATCAACGTACCTAACAATTTCATGAACCGTCCGTGCGAACCTTTGAAAAAGTCCCTTTCTGCAAAATTGTATGATTGGGTACAATCTATTGCAAATTCCTTAATATATCCTCCTAGTATGCCATCTAACTAGAAATCAATTGCACGAGTAGTTGGGTTACTTACAAAATTCAAATGTCTGACCAACTCAGGAGTCCAATTCCTTGGCACTGTAGTTTTGTGCCTTCTAGTATTCTCCACTAATCTTTATAGCCACTCAGTTAGAATAATTGGAAACTCTCTAAATAAAATTTTGTGTAGTCCTGTATACACATACCTTTGCATCAATTTATTGTCACTCATTCGAGGATTTATGTTCTCTTGTTGAGAAAAATATTGTTCCTTCATTTCCAAACATTTTGATATCTCCTTCTTAGTGGGCCTCCAAAACATTCCCTTAATCGCAAATTCTGGGTCTCGACAACTAAACCATTTGTTGGAACTGCATGTGGTTTGTAAGACCCTAGGTTCGAGTTGTCTTTGACCAAAACAAACCACCAAACAATGACCCTTTTGACATCACCTACTTGCATAGATGAAGTGTCACCAGAGGTATCTATTGGGACTGCCAAAACCAAGTTTCTACAGTAGTGAGGGACTGGGAGGTGACCATTCTATTCATTCTTCCTTATTATTTATGTACATGTAATTATGTCCTTGTTCTCTATTATTACTTAGTGATTTCAGATTCATACCATCAATTGATTCTAGTTTACCACATAACCCGTTACTGTAACAATCATGATTATTTCACAATGATTATGCGTAACCCAGATCTAATACAATAAGCATAAAATATAATCCATGAACATTCATATAACATACAGGTAACACAAGATTTAACGCGGTTCACCTAACTCTAGGTTGCATCCACATTGGATGGATTCTTTATTATGCATTATTCAATTTATTTTGGCTTGCACACTACACTTATAAATATATATCATGATTATCTTTCTTCCCTCCTAGCCTAGACACTATGCAATGCAATCCTCCCTCTCTCTACATCATCTCTTAAATTTATACATTGTTTCCTCTCTTTTATAGACTATCCTATCACTCTTATTATAGGAAAGAAATATCGACCTCTTGCAATAGACTCCACAATGTTGATTGATAATAATAATATGAAGGAACCCCTACTATTCCAACCCATTACATATTTATACATAATATTCAGGGCTTAAAAACCCAATTTGGTTCCTCCAAAAACCCTGTTACATTGTATGACAACTCCAGTTCACTGGTTGTTCAACTTATTTCACTTTATTTTTTGTCTTCATGCTTCTTTTTTACTTTTACTAGTTGTTCTTTCCTTCTTTTTCACGTCCTTCAATCTTTAGCATGCCAATCTATCATCCTTCCTTTTCGCCCTCTTTCTTTTCTTTCTTTCTTCTCTGATTTATTCTTTTTTTCTTCCTTATTCTTGTCTCACTGTGTGTTGTTCTTCTGGATGCACTTCTGCTGCTCACTATCGTCTTGTATGTGCCTTAGTTGCGCACTCCCTAATATTTCTTCTTCTCCCGTGCACCTCTGTTGTGCACTTTTTCTATCCTTAGAATTTTTCCCAAAACTGTATCCCAAAATTTCATGTCCAATACCATGTTCAAAATTTGTAGAGGACTGATGCCAATTGAGTCAATATCACTACAGGAAAAATCCTAATATACGATCTCTCCACTATGCTCGGTAAATATTTGGAGGTGTTATTGCCTTGGATTTCCCTTATGCGACCTCATGTTTAGATCCTGTGTGAGAGCATTTTCCTCGACACACCTATATGACAGTCATATTTTACACTCCCTATCTCAGGATCTTAGATTTGTTTTGTGGCCTTGGATAAATTTACTTTCCAACCTGAACCAAGGCCCTATCCTACACTTTGTGTATTCTATTGGAATGAAAAATGTTTAATAAATTCGATTTAGCGTTCATTTTATTGGTTGTTACTTAGTCAAAAGGGTCATGGATGAAACTTAGATTATGTTTTTATAGACCCAAAGAGAAAAAATTTAAGAACACAGAGAAAAAAATGTGGTTTCTTCATTAAAAACGAGAAGTGCTAACAAAGCTTCAGATAACAAAAAACTATTTTCTTTTATACTTTTGAAAATTAAAGAAATATACTTTTCTTTTATGCAATATTTTGAATCGCTTTGCAATGCAACCTAAAATACTTCCTTGAAGGAAATGCAAAACAAAATGAAAAAACTTTTCAAACATGGTTTCTTTTCTTTTATGGAAGGCTACTATAACTAAAATCAACAACTATCAAAGAAAAATAAAATTCCTAAAGACCTATGTGACAGTAAGCAAGATTCCTTTCTTGAAAAGTTCCAAGGCAAGGAATCAAGAGAAAGGATAACTAACAATCAAGTTGTTTTTTTCTTTTCTATTACTAAGAGAAATGAAATGCAAATGAGATGCAATTTTTCCTTTTCTTTTATGAACATAGGGAAGAAGGTAAAGAGAAAGAAAGAGAACAATCAATAATCACTGAAACACAACAATCAAATTGGAAACTCAACCCAACTACACACGACTGACCTTTCAATCAATCTAAAGAACCTTACAACCAAAAGACTAACCTAACTAGAAGAAAAATATTTTAGATGATGACAGTTTCTAGAGCCTTAACAAATAAATGAAAGTAAAATGAAAACCCAATAGGATCTGATTGCACTGAAAAACCAACTAGACCCTCCCTGAATTGAGAGAAAGGATAAAAATTCAAATTCTTACACAAATCCGTGACTGTGTACACTAGGGCTCGTGGACATCTGCGGGTCATAAAAAGGAAAATCATGGATATCCACAAATCATAAAGGGGAAAAACACAAATGCACTACTAAAATATGAAAAATAAAAAATCCAATCTAGAAGGAGGCCTTAAGAAACTTTGGACCAAGTTTCTAGATGGAAAATACTTTGAAAATAAAGCATTTGAAATAGGAAAAGTTAAATAAATCAAATACAACACAAGACATACTAATACCGACCCAAACTTGGAGAAGAGATCCCCAATATGGTCACCAATTATGTTACAAGATTTTTCCCCGGTGACCTTGGGTCATGTCACAACAGAGCGACACCATATGTAAAAGACAAAACATACCCTCACACACAACAATGCTATATGAAAATAACTACTTTGAGGAGAGGAGAGAAGGAGAGACTTCACACCTTGTATGCTACTTCTGATGTTGATCCTCTATTTCCACCTTTGGTTTTGATCCTGATCTCCATTGGTATCAACCTGCACAAGGAGACCAAGTCTATGCTGCAATAAGGTAGTTATGAATCCAAAGCATACATATAATGTGCAAAAATCAAGTATACAAAGCAAACTAGAATATATCAGCAAATTAAACCAATTTACACATGTATGGAGGGAAGGAGAACTATTTTATTGAAAATGGTGAAAGTGGGTAGTTACAACCCAAATCTAACCATCGACACTGCATCGAAGTCAACCTGACTCAGCATGATGGCTCTTCCTAGGATGACTTAGAAGGGATATGAACAAACCCTACAACCACATATGGGAGAGGAAGAAATGTTGGAAAAAAATTTCCATATTAGGGGGATGATACTCATAGGATCAAGGAAAGTAAGGAATCCTGCAAATTCCTCAGCATAATCTTACACCTAGGTTTTCGTCCTCATCCATGCCATCAAAGGTGATTTTATACCATCTGCAAGGGGTTGAGTTAGTTTTATTCCATTTTTTATGGGCCAAGGGAGGTTTGGGAATGAAACCAACTGAAAAATCCTCCCGAAAATGTGGAGTATATTTTTTACATATTTTTTGAGTGAATCTGTGAGTTGCCAACTAGCAAGGTGTGGACATCCATGGTTTGTACACTGGTTACTGGGAGATGGAAGAAAAATTGTTGTTTTTTAGATGANAGAAACAGAGCCAGAACAGGAGGATGAAAGTCCAGTCATTAAAACTTCAGAGCACTCCACGGAAATTGAACAGGACTGTGAAACTTTTACTCCCATAGATGAAGGTGAAACTTCAAAGAGTAAGGAGTCAAAGAAATCATAAAAAATTAAAGAATTGAAAGAGGTGATAAAACAACAGGAGGTTTTGGAAAGAGTGATTAAGGCAAGATAGAAAGCCTTATCAAAAAAATTTGCAAAGACAAATGCAGCTTTTGAGAAGTTGGCTCATGAGAGTGTCAAAGAAAAAAAGAGAAAGAAGAAAATCACCAAGGATTATAACAGTTTATGGTGGTTAGCAAAATTCCTCAAGAGGAAAATAAAAAAACTGAAGGAGAAGGTTAATACACATCCAGATCTACAGGTACTGGCCCAGGTTGCTGTGAATTTGCAAGGAGATAAATCAAAGGAAAAATGAGTTTTTTGATAAAACAATAGTTTTGGATATGAAAGGTTTCTTTTGGCCAAATACAGAGCTTTCACCAACACAAAGGGCAAAATTATAACCAGTTAGCTGGTGAAAAGAAGAACTTTCACCAGCTAACTAGCAGGTTGTAAGGTGAATTAGCTGGTGAAAGTACAGAAAGCAATTTTTGGAAAGTGAAGCTGGAGAAAAAAAATTATGGAGTAATTAAAGGGTTATAGGAGCATCAAAGGATTAACCACCAAATCAAAAAACAATCAGCATAAAAAATTCATGGAGATTTTGGCACCAAAAGAAGGGTCGACTAAACTTTTGGTTATGGTTGTTGAAAGATTCCAGCTACATAAGACATATGTCTTTATCCTCCATGACATATCAGGTGATGAAGACCAGATGTCAAAGATCAACAAAGAAGACAGTTCGAGTCCTAAGAACTAGTCTTTTGATTATTAATCTGTATTTAGTTAGTTTTATTTGCTATATTTAGATATACAGATCCAAGTTTTCAGGATCTAAAAAAATGATTGTAAAAGATATAAATGCCTATCTTTTTAAGAGATCAGGGTTCAATCGGGGAATAGATTTTTGGCTACTGTTATAGACTCTTATTGGATAATAGAATTACAGTCTCCTTTTTCCTTCAATATCAGAATTTCTCATGTATCTTGTTTTTGTACTTTATTTCAGTTTGTTTTAGCTTTTAAAGACTGTCATCTCTTTATTAAGCTCATAAACTTGAACTGAAGGATTTATTACTACCTTGTATTATCCCTACACCTAGTTGTATTTGGAAATCAAGATTAGTATTCTTCATCCCCTCTTTAAAATATCTTGTTTGATTATTGTTTTCTAAAAGCACTGTTTAATTTGAATGTATGATGAGTTGTCTATTTCATTAATCATTGAGTTATCCCATTGTTCCAAGCACACCTACATATCATATTCTTAAGTTACCAAGCATCTTTAGCCTACAACCCTAAAGAGATTCTTGGAGAGATAAGACATTCCACAGTGATACCACCTCCATCGATCATTCTTTAGATAAGATATTAGTTTGAATGGCCTATAGCACTGCATCTATTGATGGAGATTCATGTTCAAATGTAAATGTGACTTTGAACCTATGGACCATCTATTCCCATATTGTTGTCTCCCTAATCATTTCCAATTCCAAATACTAGTTCTTCAAAATTATCTCCAATGTTTGTATAAATATGTGCATCCATTTTTTTTCTGGTACTAAACTCCATAAATGCTTGCACTTCTCAATGTGACATGTTGGGTCACTCTCTCATGTATACTTCTGCACAATGTTTTCTACCACAATACCAAACCTTATTTGCATGAGCCTTCTAAACTACGACCATTCTTTCATCCCCTCTTTATGTGTAGCCCACCATCTGGATGGATTCACTTTTACGACGACATTTGGTGCTAACAACTTTTGATGTTTAGGTATTCCTTTACAAAAAAACTTATATCAGTTAATCCATCATACTTAGGTGGATCACATAGCTCTGTTCCAATCCAGTGTAAATATCGGGTTATACATGCACATCGTCTAGTTGACACTTCATGCATCCTCTACTACCAATGCTCTAGAGCTTCTTCTAAGTCTGATGCACATGAACTGATACTTCACCAACTATGCACACCATTCGTATTTGGGTTGACATAATATTCCATCTACAGAATCATGTTATATAAATTGTCAATAGTATTTCTTCTAGTTGTCTCTATGTATATCTTTCCTTCTAATGGGGCCAAGGGTGTAGTAAATTTCAAATGTCCAACCTGAAATATCATATCCATCCTCTTCAAGTTAATTATTTCATGGTTATCAAAATTCCATTCCAGTCCCATCATTGTTGGATATGGTTGACTATTTTCCACGATCTCAATCTCTTCAAAGTATGCCATGTTGTGCACCCCATCTATGTTCACAGGTACTCCTGTCAAATGACCAATTGAGACTATCTTGTGATAATTTATGAGCCTTAGATGAACAAGAGACCATACTAGATTGATTTTTCCTATCATCTCCCATGTCTGTTTAGGTAAAACATTCACGTTGGACCCCAAGTCCAAGATAACATAATCCACATCATACTCCCTAATCTATGCATTGAATCTGAATTCTCCATTGGTCCTCTTCCTGTGCAGTACCTGATTTACCATCCTTTGTGTGATAGGAGTTACCCTTCCTTATGTAGAGTGATCAATCATGTCATATAGTGTACTTAGTGTAGTTTTGTATTTCATTATCTCTACACAACTCCTTAATAATTTTGTTAGCATTCTTACCTTTATAGTTGGTTTCTATAACATAGTGTGATCTTCTACATGAGGCACATATGATGTTGATTCTCCCCAATCCTGTCCAAGTACTTCTTTTCTTTCTCTCTGATATGTATCCTTTTCTTGTTTAAGATCAAAGGTTGGTAAGGGTCCTGCTGAATTCCTTACCCATTTCTCTATTTGTTTCTCCCCGTTCATCATATCATCTCCTCCATGCATAACAATTTATATTCTTGGTCTTTCATTGTGTTTTTTGGATGATATATTCTGCACATTTTGATTTTGATTATGGATCTGGTTACCTCTTACTTTCCATTTCACAACTAGTTGAGGAAAATATTTTGTCGCATGATCCAGTGCTTTGTCCTATGTGAACATTGTATATGTATTTGGGTAGTGATGATCCAAGTATCCCAACTGATTACAGTTGTAACATATTATCGATCCTCTTCTTCCTCTAATAAAATTTCCTTTGGCTCAACCTTTGCCAAAGTTTCCTCTGTTCCTTGGATTGAAACCTATTTTATTATTGTATTGTGGACCACCTCCTTCTTTTGCAACATTCTCCTCCTGAATCCTGTACATTTCCAATTTGTGCTCCCTCATCAAGTCGAATGCACGACAATCCTTATCTTCATGTCCCACAGGCTTACAAAAATTTCAAAACAAGTTCCTTGGTGTATTATGATATTTTTGTAGTAATGGACACTTAGTGGGATGATGGCCCCATTTCTTACATATCTCACAATACCCTCCCCTTGTTAATGGATTCAACACTCCAATTTCCAAATACTACGTGAATGTTGGGCATTCATACTTGTGATGGCCTTCACTTCTTCACTTGGTACCCTAGAATTTCTCTCGTTTATGATTCCCTTTTGTATGTTCTTCTAGTTAAATAATCAATTCATACAACTGCATCTGAACCTATGCCATCCCTCTACTATATCCTATAGGAGATGATTCCAATTTCATTGCAATTTCGAATGCCTCAGGCTACGATAAAAACTTATTTTGTATCAATGTCCAGTGAATGTGTGGTAGAATCCCTACAATAAACCATTATTGATGTTGTTGATTAGGAATCTGGAAAGTTAGTCTACCCATCACATTCTTAAACCTATTGGAAAAATACCATACCAAATCTGTTTGCACCTATTTAATCTCCTTCAGTTCTATAATGTACTGTGACTCTAACTTTGGCTTCTTGAACTCTTTAAACAATGCTTTTCTTATCTCTGCTAATGTCATGTCCTATCCTATTGGAATGATACATTATAGCTTCATGTACCAGACTATTGCACAACCTTTAAATGTTGTTGCCAATTTCACAATCTTCACAACATCATCCTTTACGTTCTTAGCAACCCAAATTATCTCACAGAAAAACAAATGTTTTTCTGGGTCCTTTGACCCCACTCCCTGGAACTTAGGAAGCCTAAGAGTATTATCTACCCCTACCATGTTTCTTTGTGTAATTCCTGGTCTTGGTGATGCTGATTAAATCTAACTCTAAATCTCATTCTCCACACTACTAACACTATTCTGAGTGCTACTATTCTATCCTCCATGGCTAAATATAAGCACTTTTGATAAGTATTAAACTATTATCTCTAATTATGGTGATACAAATGGGGTAGTGGATTCTACATAGAACTCAGTATGAGTAAGAATTAATGGTTATTCTATTACTCAACTAGACTTGAACTCCTCTTCTTCTCCTCCTATATATGATATCTCCACGATTTAGACTATTGTGCAATGTTCTCTTCCCTCTGGCTCATTGCATGAATCTCCTTTCTCATCCCCATTCTTTTGCCTCTTGTACCTCCTTCCTTGACACAATACTCCAAAATTATATTCTTCCTCTAGTATACCCTCTTCTTGTATCCTTAGTCCCTTCCTTGTTTTTTCATTGTCTCCTATTCTCAAATTATCCTCTTGTCATCCTCTAATTCCCCTATGTGCGTGAACCCATTTAGTAGTCATATTTCATTGTCATAAAACACTCACCACACAATAAAATCTTTATCAACGTACCTAACAATTTCATGAACCGTCCGTGCGAACCTTTGAAAAAGTCCCTTTCTGCAAAATTGTATGATTGGGTACAATCTATTGCAAATTCCTTAATATATCCTCCTAGTATGCCATCTAACTAGAAATCAATTGCACGAGTAGTTGGGTTACTTACAAAATTCAAATGTCTGACCAACTCAGGAGTCCAATTCCTTGGCACTGTAGTTTTGTGCCTTCTAGTATTCTCCACTAATCTTTATAGCCACTCAGTTAGAATAATTGGAAACTCTCTAAATAAAATTTTGTGTAGTCCTGTATACACATACCTTTGCATCAATTTATTGTCACTCATTCGAGGATTTATGTTCTCTTGTTGAGAAAAATATTGTTCCTTCATTTCCAAACATTTTGATATCTCCTTCTTAGTGGGCCTCCAAAACATTCCCTTAATCGCAAATTCTGGGTCTCGACAACTAAACCATTTGTTGGAACTGCATGTGGTTTGTAAGACCCTAGGTTCGAGTTGTCTTTGACCAAAACAAACCACCAAACAATGACCCTTTTGACATCACCTACTTGCATAGATGAAGTGTCACCAGAGGTATCTATTGGGACTGCCAAAACCAAGTTTCTACAGTAGTGAGGGACTGGGAGGTGACCATTCTATTCATTCTTCCTTATTATTTATGTACATGTAATTATGTCCTTGTTCTCTATTATTACTTAGTGATTTCAGATTCATACCATCAATTGATTCTAGTTTACCACATAACCCGTTACTGTAACAATCATGATTATTTCACAATGATTATGCGTAACCCAGATCTAATACAATAAGCATAAAATATAATCCATGAACATTCATATAACATACAGGTAACACAAGATTTAACGCGGTTCACCTAACTCTAGGTTGCATCCACATTGGATGGATTCTTTATTATGCATTATTCAATTTATTTTGGCTTGCACACTACACTTATAAATATATATCATGATTATCTTTCTTCCCTCCTAGCCTAGACACTATGCAATGCAATCCTCCCTCTCTCTACATCATCTCTTAAATTTATACATTGTTTCCTCTCTTTTATAGACTATCCTATCACTCTTATTATAGGAAAGAAATATCGACCTCTTGCAATAGACTCCACAATGTTGATTGATAATAATAATATGAAGGAACCCCTACTATTCCAACCCATTACATATTTATACATAATATTCAGGGCTTAAAAACCCAATTTGGTTCCTCCAAAAACCCTGTTACATTGTATGACAACTCCAGTTCACTGGTTGTTCAACTTATTTCACTTTATTTTTTGTCTTCATGCTTCTTTTTTACTTTTACTAGTTGTTCTTTCCTTCTTTTTCACGTCCTTCAATCTTTAGCATGCCAATCTATCATCCTTCCTTTTCGCCCTCTTTCTTTTCTTTCTTTCTTCTCTGATTTATTCTTTTTTTCTTCCTTATTCTTGTCTCACTGTGTGTTGTTCTTCTGGATGCACTTCTGCTGCTCACTATCGTCTTGTATGTGCCTTAGTTGCGCACTCCCTAATATTTCTTCTTCTCCCGTGCACCTCTGTTGTGCACTTTTTCTATCCTTAGAATTTTTCCCAAAACTGTATCCCAAAATTTCATGTCCAATACCATGTTCAAAATTTGTAGAGGACTGATGCCAATTGAGTCAATATCACTACAGGAAAAATCCTAATATACGATCTCTCCACTATGCTCGGTAAATATTTGGAGGTGTTATTGCCTTGGATTTCCCTTATGCGACCTCATGTTTAGATCCTGTGTGAGAGCATTTTCCTCGACACACCTATATGACAGTCATATTTTACACTCCCTATCTCAGGATCTTAGATTTGTTTTGTGGCCTTGGATAAATTTACTTTCCAACCTGAACCAAGGCCCTATCCTACACTTTGTGTATTCTATTGGAATGAAAAATGTTTAATAAATTCGATTTAGCGTTCATTTTATTGGTTGTTACTTAGTCAAAAGGGTCATGGATGAAACTTAGATTATGTTTTTATAGACCCAAAGAGAAAAAATTTAAGAACACAGAGAAAAAAATGTGGTTTCTTCATTAAAAACGAGAAGTGCTAACAAAGCTTCAGATAACAAAAAACTATTTTCTTTTATACTTTTGAAAATTAAAGAAATATACTTTTCTTTTATGCAATATTTTGAATCGCTTTGCAATGCAACCTAAAATACTTCCTTGAAGGAAATGCAAAACAAAATGAAAAAACTTTTCAAACATGGTTTCTTTTCTTTTATGGAAGGCTACTATAACTAAAATCAACAACTATCAAAGAAAAATAAAATTCCTAAAGACCTATGTGACAGTAAGCAAGATTCCTTTCTTGAAAAGTTCCAAGGCAAGGAATCAAGAGAAAGGATAACTAACAATCAAGTTGTTTTTTTCTTTTCTATTACTAAGAGAAATGAAATGCAAATGAGATGCAATTTTTCCTTTTCTTTTATGAACATAGGGAAGAAGGTAAAGAGAAAGAAAGAGAACAATCAATAATCACTGAAACACAACAATCAAATTGGAAACTCAACCCAACTACACACGACTGACCTTTCAATCAATCTAAAGAACCTTACAACCAAAAGACTAACCTAACTAGAAGAAAAATATTTTAGATGATGACAGTTTCTAGAGCCTTAACAAATAAATGAAAGTAAAATGAAAACCCAATAGGATCTGATTGCACTGAAAAACCAACTAGACCCTCCCTGAATTGAGAGAAAGGATAAAAATTCAAATTCTTACACAAATCCGTGACTGTGTACACTAGGGCTCGTGGACATCTGCGGGTCATAAAAAGGAAAATCATGGATATCCACAAATCATAAAGGGGAAAAACACAAATGCACTACTAAAATATGAAAAATAAAAAATCCAATCTAGAAGGAGGCCTTAAGAAACTTTGGACCAAGTTTCTAGATGGAAAATACTTTGAAAATAAAGCATTTGAAATAGGAAAAGTTAAATAAATCAAATACAACACAAGACATACTAATACCGACCCAAACTTGGAGAAGAGATCCCCAATATGGTCACCAATTATGTTACAAGATTTTTCCCCGGTGACCTTGGGTCATGTCACAACAGAGCGACACCATATGTAAAAGACAAAACATACCCTCACACACAACAATGCTATATGAAAATAACTACTTTGAGGAGAGGAGAGAAGGAGAGACTTCACACCTTGTATGCTACTTCTGATGTTGATCCTCTATTTCCACCTTTGGTTTTGATCCTGATCTCCATTGGTATCAACCTGCACAAGGAGACCAAGTCTATGCTGCAATAAGGTAGTTATGAATCCAAAGCATACATATAATGTGCAAAAATCAAGTATACAAAGCAAACTAGAATATATCAGCAAATTAAACCAATTTACACATGTATGGAGGGAAGGAGAACTATTTTATTGAAAATGGTGAAAGTGGGTAGTTACAACCCAAATCTAACCATCGACACTGCATCGAAGTCAACCTGACTCAGCATGATGGCTCTTCCTAGGATGACTTAGAAGGGATATGAACAAACCCTACAACCACATATGGGAGAGGAAGAAATGTTGGAAAAAAATTTCCATATTAGGGGGATGATACTCATAGGATCAAGGAAAGTAAGGAATCCTGCAAATTCCTCAGCATAATCTTACACCTAGGTTTTCGTCCTCATCCATGCCATCAAAGGTGATTTTATACCATCTGCAAGGGGTTGAGTTAGTTTTATTCCATTTTTTATGGGCCAAGGGAGGTTTGGGAATGAAACCAACTGAAAAATCCTCCCGAAAATGTGGAGTATATTTTTTACATATTTTTTGAGTGAATCTGTGAGTTGCCAACTAGCAAGGTGTGGACATCCATGGTTTGTACACTGGTTACTGGGAGATGGAAGAAAAATTGTTGTTTTTTAGATGA
>JZKD02S0584927.1:124982-135567 GCA_000966675.3 Picea glauca
GCCACCTAGCCTCTTCATCCATGATCTTGATAACAAGCATCCAAATTTAGGTGGGATGTCTCCCACTACTATATCCATAACCATAGTTTTCATAGATGCTTGGGTCAAAGTTACAGCCAAGTCCTTGATCATTTCGAGACATTTGACTTTCCAAGAGTCAAAAGAGAAAATATCGTGGTAAGACTTAGTAATATCTAACCCAAGCTCATCCATGACCGCCTTTGGCATTAAGTTGTGAGAAGCACCGGAGTCCAACAAACATTTATGTAGTGTTTTGTCATGAATGTTTAGAGATATGTAAAAAGGTGGACAACTTTCATCTCTATCTTCTATCATTTGGCCCAGAGTAATGGTTGGATTTTCATCATATATATTGAGAATATCAGCAGAAGGGGATATGGATTTGGGATCCAAAGTTTTGAGGATATCTTTCTTGAATGTTTCATTTTTCATTAACTCAACCAAAGGGATTGGAATTTTAATTTTCTGTATTTCAGCCACAAAATTGAAAGAATAGAAGATTTTATTAGAGACCTTTACCTCATTTAAGGGAGCTTTCTGAATGCTTTTTTGGTTAGCAGGGGTCTGACTTTTCTAAATTTTTTGTTTGATAGGGACAACAGTCTTCTTGGGAGGAGCTGGTGCATTTACTTCTGAAGAGTCTGTTTGTTTTTCCTCTGATGTCTGATCCTTTTTCTTGACAGGGGATGCACTCTTCTTGGGAGAAGCTGGTGCATTTTGTTTGGCAGTATTGGACATAGATCTAAGATTATATCTGTTCTTCTCTTCCATTTGAAACAGGCCATCATCAACAGAACTTTCATTTATCTATTCAATCATTAATGACTCTTCATAGTCATGTTGTGTCAGATAAGATTTCCCTGTCTCCTCTCCAACACATTGAATATTATCTTCTCCATCTTATTAATAATCACCTTAATCTTCATCCATCACGACATTTTGAAGAGGATCCTTTATCCTCTGATCCTCAGTAGGATTCCTTTCTCTTTGCAAAATCTGCATTGGCTGATTATTTCTTTTGAAGTTGTTGGGATTTTGATTTGGGTTTCTACCTACATAATCATAAGTGCCCCTTCCCTTGACAGGTTTCTTATTTTCAATTTTGAGTTTAGATATCTCAGAGGTTAGATATTCTAACATCTTAGCCATTTTATCTAACTTTGGGTTTGCATTGGATGAAGAAGAAGCTTCATCTCTTGGTTTTCTTCTATCGGTGTTTCCTTTCAACTTATGGGCAACCAATATATTTGATTCCACCGAAAGGGTGGCATCTTGCAACATAGATAGTGTCAGTGACCTCCTTTCTCTCAACAATAAACAGAACTCTGAGTCAAAAGAATCGGAATATGTAATTTTGGCAGAGGCATATGAAGGTTTTATCTCTGTCGGTATTTTACTGTACATTCGATTGAACCTTTTAATGAAATCAGAGACTGACTCACCATTTTGTTTCCTTAGATTGCCAAATTCAGTAATATAGTATAGAAAATCTCTTATATCACCTCAGTGTTTCAAAAAGGTATCATCCAATTTCTCAATGCCAGCTATTGAGCCAACAAGGAGTTCTTTGAAGCACTTCCTAGCATGGCCATCTAAACTTTGGACAAAGACTTGTGTCCAAACATCTTCCTCCTCAATATTAAGGTTTTTAGCATAACTGTAAAAAGACTCAATATGTTCTTCAGCAGACACATCACCCTCACCTGTGAATTTGGGCATATACTTCTGATAATCTCTTGTTGGCATAGTGGATACTGGGTTTGGCAATATTAGTGGCGCATACCTAGAAGCTAGGATTTGTTTCATCTTGGTCAAACGAGGTGGTGCAACCATAATGAACAGGGGTGAGAGAGGTGATAGTTTTTTCTTTGATTCCTCAACACTGGGGGAATGTAAAAGAGGTGAATTCTCTAACGGGAAAGAGGTATGATATGAGGCTCTATCAAAATTTGCAAGTTGTTCAGCCAAGTTTTCTTCACTTTTAGCAGACAGCTCTTGAAGAAGATGCTCTACAGCAAGGAGGCTAGTGTAAATGTTTAAATGATCTTCTTTATGCTGTGAATGAAATGATTCAAGAGAGGAAGAACTATGATTTCTTTCTAAGGATTTAGATGACTGTTCAACCAAGTCTGAATTTATCAATTCTTCAACAGTGACATTTTCCTATTGATAAAAAATAAGTGATGCTTCCACAGTTGTTACAACTGCTTTTACACTAGCAATTTTAGTGGAAGATGATTCAATAATTTATTTGGTAGATTTCTTAGAACTATGGAAAATATTACCTTCGGTGTCTGATTTTTAAGACTGGCCCTGGAATGATCTCCCTCTTCTGAGAAGTAGTTCTGAATTGGGCACTGGTGTGACAGGTGAGTCTTGTGGATTCTCCCTAGTACTAATCCTCTTGGGAGCCAGAATGAACCTATGGAGTCGCCAGATAGATAATTACAACCAACATGATATTTGATCTTTGTCTATCATCAAAGATCATCTCTGTGTCATATCCCAGGAAAGCTAAGCTTCAGTCTTAGATCCTTGGCAATGACGCCAATTTGTTATCTCTCCAAGAAACTCTTTAGGGTTGTAGGCTAAAGATGCTTGGTAACTTAAGAATATGATATGTAGGTGTGCTTGGAACAATGGGATAACTCAATGATTAATGAAATAGACAACTCATCATACATTCAAATGAAACGGTGCTTTTAGAAAACAATAATCAGACAAGATATTTTAAAGAGGGGATGAAGAATACTAATCTTGATTGCCAAATAAAACTAGGTGTAGGGCTAATACAAAGTAGTAAGAAATCCTTCAGTTCAAGTTTATGAGCTTAATAAAGAGATGACTGACTTTAAAAGCTAAAACAAACTGAAATAAAGTACAGAAACAAGATACATGATCAATTCTGATATTGAAGGAAAAAGGAGATTGTAATTCTATTATCCAATAAGAGTCTATAACAGTAGCCAAAAATGTATTCCCTGATTGAACCCTGATCTCTTTAAAATATAGGAATTTATAGCCTTTACAATCAATTTTTTAGATCCTGAAAACTTGGATCTGTATATCTAACTATAGCAAATAAAACTAACTAAATACATATTAATAATCAAAAGACTAGTTCTTAGGACTCGAACTGTCTTCTCTGTTGATCTTTGACATATAGTCTTCATCACCTGATATGTCATGGAGGATAAAGACATATTTCTTCTATAGCTGGAGTCTTTCAACAACCATAACCAAAATTTAAGTCGACCCTTCTTTTGGTGCCAAAATCTCCACGAATTTTTGATGCTAATTTTTTTTTGATTTGGTGGTTAATCCTTTGATTCTCCTATAACCCTTTAATTACTCCATAATTTCTTTCCTCCAACTTAACTTTCCAAAAATTTCTTTCTGTACTTTCACCAGTTAATTCACATTACGACCTGCTAGTTAGCTAGTGAAAGTTTTGCTTTTCACCAACTAATTGGTTATAATTTTTCCCTTCGCGTTGTTGAAATCTCTATCTTTGGCCAAAAGAAACCTTTCATATCCAAAACTGTTGTTTTATCCAAAAAATGATTTTTCCTTTGATTTATCTCCCTGCAAATTCACAACAACCTAGGCCAATACCTGTAGATCTAGACGTGTATTAACCTTCTCCTTTAGTTTCTTGATTTTCCTCTTGAGGCGTTTTGCTAACCACCACAAAATATTATAATCCTTGGTGATTTTCTTCTTTCTCTTTTTGTCTTTGACACTCTCATGAGCCAACTTCTCAAAAGTTTCATTTGTCTTTGCAAAGTTTTCTGATAATTCTTTGTATCTTTCCTTAATCACTCTTTCCAAAACCTCCTGTTGTTTTATCACCTCTTTCAGTTCTTTAATTTTTTGTGATTTCTTTGACTTCTTACCCTTTGACGTTTCACCTTCATCTATGGGAGTAAAAGTTTCACAGTCCTGTGCAATTTCCATGTAGTGCTATGAAGTTTTAATGACTAGACTTTCATCCTCTTGCTCTGGCTCTGTTTCATAGTCTGTGTATGGCAAATTGAGAATATTTGTCTTTTTCACTGTAGACTGCTCTGAGTTGGTTACAAAATCTAATTTTTTCTTTGCTCTCTTAGAATTTGTGCTAGAAATTATGTCCTCTGGTGGTCCTGGAAGACCTCTCCTCCTCCTTGAGCTACTCTAAGGAGTCAACTACTTTTTTCTAGTTTTCTTCTGCTCATTCATATGTTGAGTTTGGGTCTCAAAACCTTCCCAGAAAAGAAAATGTTGCCAAGTCCTTCCTCTTTGCTTCAGTTCCTCTAGAATTGTCAGTTTGATCAAGACAATATGACAAAGGGTGTTTTGTATGCTTAGAGGTTTGGCTATGATCTTCTTACACACTTTGGTTAGGCTTTTGTGAAGGAAGAAAGGCAAATTCAGGAGGGTCTTCCCTGTGAAATGATCTAGCAGTCTAAAATGATATAACATTAGTTTGTCATACCTTCCTTCTGAGGTGAAATAGAGTTGAATGCCTTTAAACAGGTCATGCCATTCCTCTTCCAGGTGAGAAACTGGCATGCTTTTCTTCCAGAAGATGTCTTTGAATTTTTCCTTGAGGTGTACCCTGAAATTCAAATTCTTGGTTGTTGTTGTCTTAAACCAACATTGGCCCATTCTGGGTAAGCCGGTTTCAATGGCAATGGAAAATTCATCTACTATCATCTCTAAAGACCCAACGCTGGCTCTCTTTCCATGATATGATTTAGCAAACACTTCAGCTGTCGTTTGGTGGCAACCATTTTGTAACCTTTCCACGTAACTCATGCACCCTGCGTATGAAAAACGCTTTTGCACATCTGGGTGAGACTGTAAGAATGACAAGCTATCCAATTCTTTCCTCAGCAGTAAACCACTTCGTTTCCTTGCCATCTGTGACTCGAACCTTGGACAATTGGCAGACAACTGTCACAGTAATTTCTTGATTGAGCCAAGGTTTGGCATTGGTGAAAGCTCTCGGTGTTGCCAATTCAAAACATAGAACCATACCATATTACCTGTGAACAGTGCATGTTCAAAATATGAAGTGTTKATTTSATGTTGTCAGGTGAGTGGTACTACTCCTCTATCTGTGATGATGAATGTGAATTCATCATCTCCAATGCTATCATTTCTAAAGCATGCAATCACGAGCACGATCCGCCATAATATCTGATTAAAACATGCATAATGGTATCATAATCATCACTTGCTTCGACTAGCGCCTTGTAATGATTATGTGATGTGTGTCGAGCATGTGTCTTTTTTATTTATGGAATCATGGAAGAAAACCCCTGTTGGAAAATAGTTAACAGACAGCGAATGCAAAATATTTAACAGACAACAAATGCCTGTCATTGATGGAAAGTACAACAATGAAGATGGCATGAGTACAGGAAGTTTGTAATCGACAGGAAAATAGAATATAAGTTCAGGAAGGTCGAATGATCGAAGGCGAATGATCGAAGACTCGTAAAGTTAGAGAAGAACTACTGATCATTGGATCCCATCCAAAATTCCTGACAGAACAAGGGTCGTCAGATCTGAATTTAGACAAGAAGAGCACGTTGAAGAGGAGAATAGATCTTAGGGGTTCGATCCAAGTGCGGGATCTGACCATCGTTGGATCAAGGAGAACCTGCACGCCTTTTAAATTATAACAAGGAGAAAAGGGGCTCACAAAATCTCGAAAGAAGGAGGATCGTCCATCATCAGAAAGGACACGTGGGGAAAGATCGTAAGTTTGTTGACTGGAGAGTCAAAGGAACAGGGTTCCTTAACTTCTTGAAATCGCAATGTAATCTGAGCCGTCAGATTAAGGTTGAATCTNGTTGTAGGCTAAAGATGCTTGGTAACTTAAGAATATGATATGTAGGTGTGCTTGGAACAATGGGATAACTCAATGATTAATGAAATAGACAACTCATCATACATTCAAATGAAACGGTGCTTTTAGAAAACAATAATCAGACAAGATATTTTAAAGAGGGGATGAAGAATACTAATCTTGATTGCCAAATAAAACTAGGTGTAGGGCTAATACAAAGTAGTAAGAAATCCTTCAGTTCAAGTTTATGAGCTTAATAAAGAGATGACTGACTTTAAAAGCTAAAACAAACTGAAATAAAGTACAGAAACAAGATACATGATCAATTCTGATATTGAAGGAAAAAGGAGATTGTAATTCTATTATCCAATAAGAGTCTATAACAGTAGCCAAAAATGTATTCCCTGATTGAACCCTGATCTCTTTAAAATATAGGAATTTATAGCCTTTACAATCAATTTTTTAGATCCTGAAAACTTGGATCTGTATATCTAACTATAGCAAATAAAACTAACTAAATACATATTAATAATCAAAAGACTAGTTCTTAGGACTCGAACTGTCTTCTCTGTTGATCTTTGACATATAGTCTTCATCACCTGATATGTCATGGAGGATAAAGACATATTTCTTCTATAGCTGGAGTCTTTCAACAACCATAACCAAAATTTAAGTCGACCCTTCTTTTGGTGCCAAAATCTCCACGAATTTTTGATGCTAATTTTTTTTTGATTTGGTGGTTAATCCTTTGATTCTCCTATAACCCTTTAATTACTCCATAATTTCTTTCCTCCAACTTAACTTTCCAAAAATTTCTTTCTGTACTTTCACCAGTTAATTCACATTACGACCTGCTAGTTAGCTAGTGAAAGTTTTGCTTTTCACCAACTAATTGGTTATAATTTTTCCCTTCGCGTTGTTGAAATCTCTATCTTTGGCCAAAAGAAACCTTTCATATCCAAAACTGTTGTTTTATCCAAAAAATGATTTTTCCTTTGATTTATCTCCCTGCAAATTCACAACAACCTAGGCCAATACCTGTAGATCTAGACGTGTATTAACCTTCTCCTTTAGTTTCTTGATTTTCCTCTTGAGGCGTTTTGCTAACCACCACAAAATATTATAATCCTTGGTGATTTTCTTCTTTCTCTTTTTGTCTTTGACACTCTCATGAGCCAACTTCTCAAAAGTTTCATTTGTCTTTGCAAAGTTTTCTGATAATTCTTTGTATCTTTCCTTAATCACTCTTTCCAAAACCTCCTGTTGTTTTATCACCTCTTTCAGTTCTTTAATTTTTTGTGATTTCTTTGACTTCTTACCCTTTGACGTTTCACCTTCATCTATGGGAGTAAAAGTTTCACAGTCCTGTGCAATTTCCATGTAGTGCTATGAAGTTTTAATGACTAGACTTTCATCCTCTTGCTCTGGCTCTGTTTCATAGTCTGTGTATGGCAAATTGAGAATATTTGTCTTTTTCACTGTAGACTGCTCTGAGTTGGTTACAAAATCTAATTTTTTCTTTGCTCTCTTAGAATTTGTGCTAGAAATTATGTCCTCTGGTGGTCCTGGAAGACCTCTCCTCCTCCTTGAGCTACTCTAAGGAGTCAACTACTTTTTTCTAGTTTTCTTCTGCTCATTCATATGTTGAGTTTGGGTCTCAAAACCTTCCCAGAAAAGAAAATGTTGCCAAGTCCTTCCTCTTTGCTTCAGTTCCTCTAGAATTGTCAGTTTGATCAAGACAATATGACAAAGGGTGTTTTGTATGCTTAGAGGTTTGGCTATGATCTTCTTACACACTTTGGTTAGGCTTTTGTGAAGGAAGAAAGGCAAATTCAGGAGGGTCTTCCCTGTGAAATGATCTAGCAGTCTAAAATGATATAACATTAGTTTGTCATACCTTCCTTCTGAGGTGAAATAGAGTTGAATGCCTTTAAACAGGTCATGCCATTCCTCTTCCAGGTGAGAAACTGGCATGCTTTTCTTCCAGAAGATGTCTTTGAATTTTTCCTTGAGGTGTACCCTGAAATTCAAATTCTTGGTTGTTGTTGTCTTAAACCAACATTGGCCCATTCTGGGTAAGCCGGTTTCAATGGCAATGGAAAATTCATCTACTATCATCTCTAAAGACCCAACGCTGGCTCTCTTTCCATGATATGATTTAGCAAACACTTCAGCTGTCGTTTGGTGGCAACCATTTTGTAACCTTTCCACGTAACTCATGCACCCTGCGTATGAAAAACGCTTTTGCACATCTGGGTGAGACTGTAAGAATGACAAGCTATCCAATTCTTTCCTCAGCAGTAAACCACTTCGTTTCCTTGCCATCTGTGACTCGAACCTTGGACAATTGGCAGACAACTGTCACAGTAATTTCTTGATTGAGCCAAGGTTTGGCATTGGTGAAAGCTCTCGGTGTTGCCAATTCAAAACATAGAACCATACCATATTACCTGTGAACAGTGCATGTTCAAAATATGAAGTGTTGATTTCATGTTGTCAGGTGAGTGGTACTACTCCTCTATCTGTGATGATGAATGTGAATTCATCATCTCCAATGCTATCATTTCTAAAGCATGCAATCACGAGCACGATCCGCCATAATATCCGATTAAAACATGCATAATGGTATCATCATCATCACTTGCTTCGACTAGCGCCTTGTAATGATTATGTGACATGTGTCGAGCATGTGTCTTTTTTATTTATGGAATCATGGAAGAAAACCCCTGTTGGAAAATAGTTAACAGACAGCGAATGCAAAATATTTAACAGACAGCAAATGCCTGTCATTGATGGCAAGTACAACAATGAAGATGGCATGAGTACAGGAAGTTTGTAATCGACAGGAAAATAGAATATAAGTTCAGGAAGGTCGAATGATCGAAGGTGAATGATCGAAGGCAATGCAACATTGATCGAGTGATCGAAGACTCGTAAAGTTAGAGAAGAACTACTGATCATTGGATCCCATCCAAAATTCCCGACAGAACAAGGGTCGTCAGATCTGAATTTAGACAAGAAGAGCACGTTGAAGAGGAGAATAGATCTTAGGGGTTCGATCCAAGTGCGGGATCCGACCATCGTTGGATCAAGGAGAACCTGCACACCTTTTAAATTATAACAAGGAGAAAAGGGGCTCACAAAATCTCGAAAGAAGGAGGACCGTCCATCATCAGGAAGGACACGTGGGGAAAGATCGTAAGTTTGTTGACTGGAGAGTCAAAGGAACAGGGTTCCTTAACTTCTTGAAATCGCAATGTAATCTGAGCTGTCAGATTAAGGTTGAATCTGGACTATTGATTCCAGTCCATGTCGGGGTTTCGAGGATCACGTGTTAGAGATGTCAAAGAAACAATGCAACAAGAATGTTGATTTCGCGATATGCGAAATTGCGATTCAATCGCAGCCATTGAATCAAGCTCAGATCTGGACCGTTGATCTAAATCCATGTCGGAGTTTTGGGGATCGAGAGTTGGAGATGTCAAAGTTTATTAACATCAGGAATCCCGATATCACGATATGTGAAATCGTGATTTAATCGCAACCGTTGAATAGAGATCAGATCTGGACCGTTGATCAAACTCCATATCGGAGTTTCATGAATCGCGACATAGAGAGGCAAAGAACCCAATGCAATAAGAATGCCGAAATCGCAAAATCGTGATTCAATCATAGTCGTTGAATCAATATCGGATCTATACCATGGAATCACAGGACATGTGGCAAGTGATCAAAATTTTGTTGACTTGGGGTCAACGGAGCATAGTGTCGAAAATCACGAAACGAGAAATCGTGAAAGCGCTTTTTGCATAGGCGCTTGGTTATGACCATAGTCATATTCGGGAATGAGCTAGTGCAGAAAAGTTCTGTATCAGAATTTTGTAGATCGGGATTAGTAAGTGACAAGAACATTGAACATCAGGAGTGTCGAAATTGTGATATGCGAAATCGCGGAATGATCTGAACCATTAGATCAAGTGTTGATCGGAGGGTTACTGTTCTCTCTCACAGTTAACTCCTTAGTTTGGAATCTGTTAGCGAAACAGACTTATGATTTCCAATTAGTTGGTGTTTTAGTTGCTGAGACAGTTGTCTTCCTTTTGCCTAAGGAGATGGGAAGTTGAACCGTCATGAGTGTGTATAAAATAAAATGAGACAGACAGCGTGAGGGTGGTCGTTTTGTATGAGAAAAGAATGAAACTGTAAGAAAAGGAAAATGAGAGGATGCGCAGAATGAGATTGAGTATATGTGCAGTGTAAGATGAAATGCAGAGGAGAATAACAGAACAAGTTGAAGAAGAGTAGAATGATAGAACAAATTGATACAGAGCAGACCTCCTGAACAGACAGAGGAAGAAATGAATTGCAGAACAGTTAGAAGATGACCAGATGTACAGAACAAAGAAAGATTGGTAAGAATTGATGTATCTATGTATTTGAATGTTTATATGTTCATTTATGTTCTAGGGAGGTTGGGAGGTGCTAGAACGGACTGTTGTTCTTAGAGGTTCAAGTGGGAGCTTGAACATAGGGAGTTGTAGCTTTCATCTGGTTGCAGCCAGAGAAACCAGGGTGGTGGGGTGGTGCAAGGGAGAACAAGTGTTCTCTGTTATACAGGTTGGAGCTTATGTAACTGGAAGTTGGTGCTTCCATCCAGTTGGTGCTGGAATATATAGGGAGTTGGTGCTTCCTTCTAGTGGGTGCTAGAGAAACCAGGGAGTTGGTGCT